>JAMKCH010044108.1:0-20766 GCA_023653785.1 Ophioderma brevispina | reverse complement strand
GTGCAGTTCTGGCCTTTTGCACTAATTATATTCAAAGAATATAAACTGTGGGCTGCTTTATTATCTTCATAGTAGCTGTTCTGGATCAGAACAAATATGCAAATGAGTTCATATATATGCATCAACAGTTTGCATTAGTAATACTTGTGCCCATCACCACCCACATACATACCACATGAGCCCTCTTCAACAGGGTATATCACTTACCATTCATCACAATTATTGACATCCAATTTGGTTTCTCCATTATGATACTTTCTGAAGTCCTTTTCACAGGCTGTAAAATAATAAGAGGTAGGTAAAACATAACAGATGTTGCCAACATCAAGTCTTCCTTAAATGATATTGTTTGAAAACAACCACCCCAGTTGCACAACACACATTATCCTCCAAATTGACTTGCATGAAAAAATTGACATATATGAAAAGGACCCTCCTGACAATTCACTTCCAAAGTGTGAAAAACAATTGGGATATTACATTCGGTAAAAACAGGAAAAACAGTAAGAGTTTCAGGGGTGGAGGTGGCAGTTGTGGCAGTTGTGGCAATTCTGGAACGAAGCAAGGTGTTCAAATCCCGAAGAATTACAGGGATATCGAGCTGTTTTGCGAACACAATTGCAAAAGCATCAGACTGGGATTCAGGCATTGTACTTTAGGCTGATCTTGTTAGTAAGATATGATCTGGCAAGGTGTGAAAAGAGGATAGCCGGGATATTAGCACATATACAATAGCAATCAAAGAGGTTCTATATAGATAGAGAATGGGTTAAGGTGGTAAAAGCGTTACGTCATCTTTAGAAAATTATCGTCTTGCATGTTTTGCAGACCAAAAAGAAAACATAGAGTACCACAATAGAAAGCAATGGCTGCCTCGCTTCTTCCACATACTGGGGTGCCGCTTGCATATACACTAATCGGTAGTGATACAAATTGATGTATGTGATGGTAGAGGTGGCCAGGTGTTTGTAATAATAGTGCACCTGGATCATTGCATGCTCAGATACTCCTTTATTTCCCATAAGGGCAATGCCGTTAGGTATGAAAAATATATCATTGAGGCGGTTTAAATCAAGCCGACTGACGTGTCATTTCATTGTTGTGTGGCCATGGGTAGGACAAAAATTAAACACCCCAATTGAGCAACCCAACAGCCAACACACTCGATATTATTTTGCGCGGATTGTTGTACGATTGACATTATGGTGGATACAAGCACCCCAAACTAAGAAGTATTTCCGGATATGTGCCAATATTCAAAATTCAGCGCCCAGCACGGAACGACTGGTTTGAAGCTGTTTGAATGGGCTTCACCCCCTTGCTAGCAATCCTTTGAGCTGATACCAAAAGGTTTTCAAGTTTGGTAAATGTGGCCAGTAATGTCAGCATCCTTGACTTGTTCCAGAAATTGCCACAAACTGCCACCTCCCCCTGGGAAACTCTTCCTGTTTTTACTGTTTTTACAAATGTAACATCCAAATTGTTTTTTTCAAACTCGGTGAGTTGATTGAAGTGATTTAGTAGGGTCTTTTCATTATGTCAATTTTCATACCATTATGTCCTTTATCAAAGTTCCAAAAAGGTCAATCGTATGGCTGCAACTGAGCTAAGAAGCTAATTATGAATTTTGACATGGATGAGGAACAGAGTTGCACACAGATGTAGGACTTTGCCTTACATTTGTCACACATCTGCCCAAAAGACAATTAAGAGTTTGGGTCATATATCCTTTTGGATTGTGCCAAGCCCCAAACCTACTGCAAGATTTCTGCACAACCTGAACATTTCAGCCGAGTAATCATTTTAATCAAACTAATAACATCTTTAATTGCTGAGAGTGTGGGTGCATTAAATTATGATTATGGCTGGAACTATATAGATGCACTTAAAAAGACATGGGATGAGGACATTTCCAGAAAGAAGTGCCCCAATTTTTTTGTGAACCCTTTTTTTTTAATATTTGGAATGCTTACCATGTATTAGATCACACCTGAAGCGAAATAGCCGAATACGCCATCTTTATGTAATAAGATGATGATTTAGTATTTTCTGTCATACACGTCAGAAAGGTTTTCTACGGGGACGATTACGATAGCAGGCAAGTTCTAAACAAGGTTTATGGTTTTCTTTTGTACTTCTTTGTCCAATAAACTTTTGAAACATTCTTGGTAGGTGGTCTACAACCATTCCAGTGCAATTTGAGAGAAATGTGTATCCTCAAAAATCTCCTCCTGTCACTTTAAATGGTGCATGGGTTCATTTTTTCAATAAATAACAACAATTTTTGGTTGAATTTATCATAAAATGTCAAAGTAGAGGTGACCTCACATTTTGTTTGTTTTATTGGAAAGCACACAAGTACAAAACTTGTATAAAAATAACTGCAATATTTTGAACTAACTTTATAGATATACCATAAATGTTCATGAAAAAAACAAATTATTCCAAAGACTTATGTAGCTAATTTTTGCAAAAATGTATGTGTATTTTATAAGGGTTTTATCTCACAAACAACCTCAGCAATCCCCATTTTTCCTTGCAAAGAAAATATCACATCAATAAAACCATATCCATGTGAGGTTTGAAAGGATATGGCAGGAAATATATGTGACCCAAATTTAAAAAAATGTGTTTGCTTACTTCCTAATTCGGGATCCTGGCAAGTGTGACCGCATCCATTAGAGCAGCACTTGAGATTATCTCCGCATTCACTATCTCTACTACACATCTCTGCACATCCTCCAAAAGACTCTTCCTCACCAAGGGGTGCACACAGACCTTCTTTAGGAACTGAATTCAAATAGCATCAGATAAAGGTAGCAGTCATCCAAGATTAAAATTGTACTCTTTCATTGGGTAAAATAAAAATATTAAACACATGGAATGGAAATGTGTTTCTCAAGCAAAAGTTTTGAAGTTGATTAATTTTGTAAATCTCTAACATTTTCTGAAACTTGGTAAAATAATGAAAATGATATAACAAACATGTTTGAAGGTTATTGTGTTTTCAACAACTCGCCGTATCTCCTTGTACAGGAGCGTACCGTTGTTGATTCGTTATCAACCCACAGTTGATATGCAAATTAGCGCATTACGCCCGGCGCAGTGTACATGGAAGTGCGTTTACGCGGTACGCTTAAGTTGACGCGCTGTTCGTCACGTTTAGAACTCTGAGTACGCGCAAGTACACCAGGTGCAAACTGCAAAGCAACAAACAAACCAAAACTATCGTTTTGCTTTAGATTTTTCTAAAATATTAGTCTAGGAAGCTTTTGTCGAACTGAGAACATTTTAGTGTTATAAGTGAGAATAATTTTGTTCCTCTATACACGATATTAATAAGTTTTCATAAAGATTTTCGTTGTTGAAAGGAATTCAAACATGTTACAGAGTGGTTCATCACAATCAACAACTCTGCATCCGATGCGTCCGCGTATTTTTATCCCGCTCGGGCGGCTAAAGCCGCCCTCGCGGGATAAAAATACGCGGACGCATGGATGCATCGTTGTTGATTTGTGATGAACCACTCTGTAACATGTTTGAATTCCTAATTATAGTGCTTTTATCTTCCTCGGGTCAGTGATATCAGTGTGTAATGCAACAGTCGCGGTATTAAGTCGCGAGCGTTGACATACGCACATGCGCGCGTATAGAGGCAGTGCTAAAATATACACATAAAAACAACTGTCTTAACGCATTGACATCACTGACTCGTGGAAGGTAAATGGAGTATATAGCATGTAATGGTGAAAAATAGCAAGAGGAAGAATTGAAGCTGGTATTGAAGCTGGTTTTGTTGTTGTTGTAAAACACAACCTGGTTGGTGGTGGTAATATTTTATTCAATTCAAAATGTTTAATGTTTTTCTACTTTTGAATAAATATCACTTTGATTTTTCAAATGATATTATTTTCATGTCTAGTCTCAAAAATTTGAATATAAAGTCAGTCATCAGATTTTGTTTTTAGTTTTAAGAAGTCTTAGCCTACTGCAATTTTTTATGATTTCAGTGCTCATTCAGGTGTAAAACATGATTTTATTTAGATGACTCATATGAATATATATTCCTGGAACTCATCATAGTGTTTATAACTTTAACAATTTGCTTTTCATAGGACAAGACTGGGTCATAAACTCATCGAGCTGTGTAAACTTTTTTTTTTTAATTTCATGAATGGTTGGTCAGGCCAGAGGCAATGCACAAAAACCAGTGTTGCTAACATCATGCTTTACCCACCCAATGACAAAAAGTACTCCCAAAGTGAAATTTTTTGGTGGTGCTGCAGGTAGCGATGAAATATTTTGTCCCATAGACACCAATAATTAAGATAAAAATTGGGTTATTTCTTGCTATCTGGTGCTGTGCCTAGTTGAACAATTTGTTGGCAACACTGGCACAAATGCACATTGAACAATTTAATTGAGAAAACATGAGAGTGCATCCATATGTTAAAGGTGCAACAAGAGATTTTTGAGGCACCAAAATATTGTGTCATAATAGTAATTTCATATAGACACTCAATAGGCTTCTTACCTTGTATTTGGTTTTTGAAATGTCTTAAAAGAGAAAAAAATATGATTTTGATGTGCTTATATCTCAATGCAAAACATAGGATGAATTTTGTATTTGCTCCTATACAAAATTAGAAAATTCAAAATTTCTGTACCAAAGAAACATTTCTCAGCTTAATCCTTTCAGATGGGGATATTTTTGATGGAAAGCTTTACATCAGGGCAAAAATCATTACTTTTAATTTTTTAGGGACACCTGATATGTGAAATCTCTTGTTGCACCTTTAAAGGGGCAGGACATTTTTTGTACAATTTAACAAATTTGGTATCAACATAAAGCTTCAAATTTGCTGCTTTATTTAATGAACAGTTTACAACATTCATGATAATTCCCCCCCCAACCTCACGCTGAAGACACATTCTAAAAGTAACCACATCGGGCAACATCCCAGGGGGACTAAACTGTTATAATAACTCGATTCATCTGCTATGTGACCCCGTACCATCTTGCGGAGGTGCAAAATTCAATGAGGGCAGGACTTCTGTTAATCATGTTAATTGTGAGCAATGTTAAGACCCGAAATACACTATAGTGCAGTTCCCTACATGAATGAAATTGTATTCAGTGGCAGATGATGATTTAAATGACTGGTTTCTCCAAGATAATTCGGCGTGGCACGTGCATTTGCATTATTTCATTTTCCCGGTATAGCAGGTTGACTCCTCTCCGACTTAATGAATAGGTCCAAAACTCCAGGGGACGAACTATCAACGCGAATCGACATATTCATATTGCCACTTGGGTACCAAGAAGGCTTCTAAGAAATTTTGTCCTGAAATTATGCTCCAGGAGCACATTGTCCAGGACCATATGGTCATGGTGGCATATGGTCCAGGGCATAATTTTAGGGCAAAATCTCATAGAGCTTTTTCCAATTGCCCTGGATAACGAAGGATGAAGTCATCATACGGGCCTCCCAGTTATTGAGCTCTCCCGCCCCTTTCTGACAGTGCCTCCTTATGCCTTCAAAGGGCTCAAAAAATGTGAAGTGATGATAAAGTAATTTTTTGTCTAGTTTGGCATCTATGTGCTGCTAGCAAAGCAGTGGCATAAGATGGTAATGCGTTAGTGCAATCTGACATAGCTTATAGTTAGATCCTACTTAGAAATGTCAGCTTGGATGCATCCTTAACAATGAAAATCAACCCTTTTATTGAAATTATTGACATGGGTCAAGGTGCACAAATTCTCTTCATGCTTGAATAGTTATACACAGTTTTGGTAATTATAAGTTTGATAACAGAAATGAATTTGCTTTAGTTGAAGTAGACATGGCAGGTCAGGGGGGGGTAGAACTGCCAACCTAACGGCAACAGAACGACATAAACTTCCAGCGTAGCCCGAGTGCTAGTCTTATTCAAAGACTTAACAGTAGGAAGGCGCTCTTTACCATAGCGAACGGTCACACACATACTTGACTAAGGATAGGCGGGGTCATGATATTAATCTAAATCACCATTCTTGAAAATGGTTAATCCACTAACCTCGAGGCCTTTTTGACACAATATTTTTTTTCTTAAAATCATACATTACTAACTTTTGACTGAAGGTTTAAGAGCAGATCGTGTCCTAATCCCCCGCCCCCAAGGTTTGGTTTGATGCACATACAATATGTTAACATGTCCCGTGAAAGTCTCCATGAAAATCTTCACGCTAACTTTGAATCTCTATACAATCAATAAAGCCATTGTGACGGGTCAAATGAAAATGGACTTACAGATGGGCGCTAATTCAGGAGAAAAAGTTCTAAAAGACATGTACATACACTGTAAAAAAAAATACTGTAAACTGTACAGTAAAATCCTGGCAGCAATTCCTGCCAACCATTACGTAAAATTTACAGTATATTGTAAAATTAATATAATCAAACGCTTAAAAAACAATATATTTTGGTGAGTTATTCACAGAATTGTGAATGTGTAAAGAATAAAAAGCACTGACGAACATCTACCTTAGTAGGTCTATTCACAATTTTTTATAAGTGCAATATACTGTAAAATTTACATTTGATGTAAAATGTATTTAACATCAAACTGTAAATATACAAGTCAATTTGAATAAAACCTGTAAAAGCTATATTTTACGGGGTTTTGTTGCAGCAGACTTGCTGTCAAGATTTTCCTGTAAAATTTACAGTATTTTTCCCTGGGGCGGGGGGTATATATTTTAGTACTTAATTGTATAATTGACAATGCATACATTGTATAATGATGTTGTTACTCATTACATTTCTAATAAAGTCTTCACCTTTTAGATTTTGTCAATTATAATGCCTGGAAATTTGACAGAAAATTTAAAGTATTTTCCTGTATTTCCAAATTACAGCCAATACCGTAATTTTTTGGAAGTTTTTACAGTATTTACCTGTATTGCACGGTATTTTTTCCATTGTAGGCTGGTCAGATTGGTGGTGCCACAGTGGCTATACATGATGGGCATAGCTTTGCATGATCCAATGGTGGGCTTGGTTGCCCTAAAAAGGCTAGGCCTACCATAAAAAAACTGTGGATTGGCATCAGGAAGGGCAATTATTTTTGCTCCCTAAATTAAATCCTCACATGGTGAAAGTTTTGCTGTGAGTGTAAGGTGAATCCGACCGCCCCCGTTAGTGGCGGGGCTCCTGCTGCTGTGACTACCTACTAACACCAAGTGAATCCAAATAGGTAGTTAATAGCCAGTTTCAAACACTCTTCAAATGGCCAAAATACATGCTATTAGGTTCAAGTCAAGTCAAGTAAAACTTCAAGGGCATACATAAAGGGCATACATAAATAATCCAAATAATCCACCCCCCCCCTTATTTCAAATTACATGCAGGTTTCATTTGGGCAATTACAACAGGTCATATCATAGTGAAAATAGCCTGAGTCGATCAGTCATCCCCACACACACACACAGCAGTCTCTGATTCTCCGAAAGAGTCAAAATATTTGAAATTTGCAGGAACTAGCTTAAAAGTTGAGGAAAAGTAGTATGTAGAATTTTGGTCTCATCACTGCAGGGTATGTTGGGATTACCATGACTCGTTACAGGCAGCCAAAAAATCTCATTTTTGATGATTTTCAGTCAGACTTTCAAATTAGATGTTCTGATTTTGCAGCGGAAATTAATCGTAAAAAAATACGCTCCACATAAATTTGACAATATTATTTTCATGGGTTCTACAGCAACACCGCCTCCCGAAATGCACACACCCAATAAAAGACAGCTCTGTAATTTTGTCAGAATCCTTATTTTTACTGGTGTCCTCCCAATAATGTGACACGATTTTTAAAAAATTGGTTTTGATATGCAAACTGCCAGTTGAAAGGCCAAAGCAATGTTTCTGTACTCCGAACAATATATTGAGAAATAGGGCCGTTGGGGACATTGGGTTTGGGGAGACATCAACAGCACAATTTTTTTTGCTAGAATAACTAGAATTGTGCAGTTCTGGCCTTTTGCACTAATTATATTCAAAGAATATAAAATAAAAATGTGGGCTTGCTTTATTATCTTCATAGTAGCTGTTCTGGCTCAGAACAAATATGCAAATGGTTAATATAGCAACGACAACAGTTTGAGATAGTATACTTGTGCCCATCACCACCCACATACAGTACCACAGAGCCTCGTCAACAGGGTATATCAGCTTACCATTCATCACATGATGACATCCAATTTGGTTTCTCCATTGAGACTTTCTGAATTCCTTTTACAGGCTGTAAAATAATCAAGAGTGTAAACATAACAGATGTGCCAACATGAAGTCTTCTAAATGATATTTGTTGGAAAACCACCCCAGTGCACAACACAACATTATCCCTCCAAAAATTGCTTTAAGCTTAAAGGGACATAATGGCATGAAAAAAAAATTGGGGGGGAAAAACATAATGAAAAGGGACCCTTATAAATCACGTCCACAAGTTTGAAAACAAATTTGCTCGATTGTTTACATTCTGTAAAAACAGTCGGGCTATCAACCCAAAACACGTAAGACGTTCCAGGGGTGCGACGGTGGAGTTATGTGGCAATCTTATGGAAACAGGAAACAGCAAGGTGTTTCACATCCAGGACAGAATTTACAGGTGTATCTGGCATCGTGTGTTTTTTTGAGATCCACACTGCTAAAGAAGGAACGAAGGGGATTAGCGCATTCAATGGCAGTGGTACTTGAGGCGTGTCAAGTCTAGTGAGAATATTGATATGGCAAGTGAAAGATTGAACAGCGACCAGGACGGAGGAGCAGGGAGGAGAAACAGAGACAAGCTGGGTGTGCACTAGCACACAAAGCGTCGGGCCAAATACGGAACCCACCCTCTCGTCTCTGGACCGGTCGGTTTCTTTATAGATAGAGAGGTAAAAGCGTTACGTCATCTTTAGAAAAAAAAATTTTTCATCGTCTTGAATGTTTTGCCCGACCACCAAAGAAAACATGAGTACAACATAGAAAGCAATGGCGCCTCGACACTTCCCACATACTGTGGGTGCCGCTTTTGCATATACATAATCGGTAGTGATACAAAATGATGTATGTGGTGGTGGGCGTTAGAGGTGGCAGGTGTAATAATAGTGCACCTGGCTCATTGTGCTCAGATACTCTTTTTTCCCATATGCAAGGTTGAGCTTAGGTGAAAAGATTTATTTATTGAGGCGGTTTATTAAATCAAGACGGAAACTTACGTGTCTGTCATTCGTTGTGTGGCCATGGGTAGGACAAAATTAACCACCAATAGCACCCAACATCCAACAACTTGATTTTTGCCGGATTGTTTGTATCGTAATTGACATGTGTGTATACAAGCACCAACACTAATAATTATTCCCTCAATATTCAAAAATGTCAGCCGCCAGCAAGGACGACTGGTGTTGAATGGGCTTTCACCCCCTTGATAGCAATGGTCTTTGAGCTGTGACAAAATGCTTTTCAAGTGTGGTAAACTGCTGGCAGTAATGTCAGCATCCTTGTTCCAGAAAACTGCCACCTCCCCCCTGGAATGGAATCTTCCGGTTTTTACGTTTTTACAGAAAGAAACATTCCAAAAGTGTTTGCAAACTTGTGGAAGTGAATTTCGTAAGGGTCCTTTTCATGATGTCAACAAGTGTGGTTCATACCATTATGGCCCTTTAAGTAAAAAGGTCAACAAATGTCCATCGTATGGCTGCAACTGAGCTAAGAAGTTTATTAACTGATTTTGAAGAATGAGAAAACAGGTTGGCACACAGATAGTCAGCCTTGCCATTACATTTGTCACACAATCTGGCCCAAAATGACAATTAAGGAGGTTGGGTCATAATTGCCTTTGGATTGTGCCAGCCCAAAACATACTGAAAAGATTCTGCAACTGAACATTCAGAGGAGTAATCAATTTTTAATCAAAATAATAACATTCTTTAATTGCTGCGAGTGTGGGTGAAATATTCTGCATTTATGGCTAACTATTAGGTGACGGTAAAAAGACATGAGATGAGGACATTTCAGAAAGAAGGTGCCCCAATTTTTTTTGGAACCTTTTTTTTTAATATTGGGGAATGCATACCAATGTTTTGATCACACCTGAAGGAATAAGCCGAATACGCCTCTTTATGTAATAAAGATGATGATTTAGATTTTCTGTCATACACGTCAGAAAGGTTTTCTACAGGGACATGAATAGCAGGCAAGTTCTAAACAAGGTTTATGGTTTCCTTTGTACTTGTTTGTCAATAAAACTTTTGAAACATTTTGGTAGGTGGTCTACAACATTCAGGCAATTTGCGGAAATTGTATCCGCAAAAAATCTCCTCCTGTCACTTTAAATGGTGCAGGGTTCATGTTTTCAATAAATAAAAACAATTTTTGGTTGAATTTATCATAAAATGTCAAAGTAGAGGTGACTCACATTGTGTTTGTTTATGGAAAGAACACCGTACAAAACTTGTATAAAAAATAACTGCAATATTTTGAACTCATTTTTTTTATGAATACCATTAAATGTTCATGAAAAAAAACAAATTATTCCAAAGATTATGGTAGCTAATTTGCAAAAAAGTATGTGTATTTTTAAGCGGTTTACTCTCACAAACAACCTCAGCAACCCCATTTTTCTGCAAAGAAAATATCACATCAATAAAAACCATATCCATGTGAGGTTTAAAAGGATATGCGGAAATATATGTGACCCAAATTTAAAAAAATGTGTTTGCTTACTTCCTAATTCGGGATCCTGGCAAGTGTGACCGCATCCATTAGAGCAGCACTTGAGATTATCTCTGCAATTCACTATCTCTAATACAAATCTCGTGCACATCTCAAAAGCCTCTTCCTCACCAAGGGGTGCACACAGACCTTCTTTAGGAACTGACAAAAATCAAATAGATCAGATAAAGGTAGCAGTCATCCAAGATTAAATGTACTCTTTCATTCGGGTAAACATAAAAATATTAAACACATGGAATGGAAATGTGTTTCTCAGCAAAAGTTTTGAAGTTGATTACTTGTGTCAATCTCTAACATTTTTGAACTGGTAAAATAATGAAAATGATATAAAAAATGTTTGAGGTTATTGTGTTTATAGATGCTTGTTATCTTCATCGGTTCAGATGCAGTGGCGTACGGGCCTGCCCGCTCTGCCGGGGGCAAATTTCCCAGTCTTTTGAAATTTTCCCTTAAGGGGGGTCAAAGGCCAATTTCCCCGTCAGAGGGCTAAAAAAACGGCTGATTTAGCATGATTTTTGCAATTTGTTCCCGGCCAAAGTCGTGTCAGGGGGGGCACCTGCCCCACCGGCCCCCGGGCATGTTAAGCACTGAGTCAGTGAATCAGTGTGTAATGCAACAGTCGCGGAGATTAAGTCGCGCGCGTTGAAATAACGCGCACATGCGCGCGTATAGAGGCAGTGCTAAAATATTACACATCAAAACAACAGGTCTTAACGCATGACCACTGATCGTTGAAGGTAAATGGAGTTTATAGCTGTAATGGGAAAAAAATAGCAAGAGGAAGAATTGAAGATGGTATTGAAGGTGGTTTGTTGGGGTTGTAAAACACAACCGGGTTGGTGGTGGAAATATTTTATCAATTCCAAAATGTTTAATGTTTTTCTTACTTTTGAGCAAATATCACTTTGATTTTTCAATGATATTATTTTCAGTCTAGTCGTCAAAAGTGAAAAGTTCAAATTTGAATACAAAGTCAGTCATCAGATTTTTGTTTTCTAGTTTTAAAAAAGTCTTAGCCTACTGCAATTTTTTATGATTTCAGTGCTCATTCAGGTGTAAAACATGATTTTCTTTCAGATGAATCAATGAATATATATTCCTGGAATAATCATAGTGTTTATACTTTGACAATTTGCTTTTCATAGGACAAGACTGGTCATAAACTCATCGAGCTGTGTAAACTTTTTTTTTAAATTCATGAATGGTTGGTCAGGCCAGAGGCAATGCACAAAAACCAGTGTTGCTAACATTCATGCTTTACCCACCCAATGACAAAAAGTTACTCCCAAAGTGAAATTTTTGGTTGTGCTGCAGGTAGCGATGAAATATTTTGTCCCATAGACACCAATTAATTAAGATAACAAATTGGGTTATTTCTATGCTATATGGTGCTGTGCCTATTCAACAACTTTGTTGGCCACACTGGCACAAATGCACATTGAACAATTTCATTGAGAAAACATGAGAGTGCTCCATATGTTAAAGGGCAAAAGAGATTTTTGAGGCAACCAAAATATTGTGTCATAATATAATTTCCTATAGATTAGACATTCATAGGCTTATTACCGTGTATTTGGTTTTTGAAAATGTCTTAAAGGGCAACAGGGGTCATGTTGAAGCCTTCTCGCGGAGGCCCTGTTAATGTAACATCACCTGTTGTGGCAATGATTCAAACAACTTAAGGCCAAACATCGTGTTTTAAAACACCCCCATGTGAACATCTTGGAAGACCCACCCCTCATTCTAAGTGGGATGAGCTACTCCACAGAGGAACTTTCCTGTATGGCAGCACCAAGTTTGTATCCCGCAGCTGAACGTTGAGGGTCTCACACCCATGCTAAGCGTGAATCATCTTACAGTTCTCCAGGGAGACGGAGTGAATCTCATCCTCCTCCACGAAACTCCATGCGATTGAGCGGAAGTGCAAATCGAAGGTTTTTGACCTTATTGCTTATTTGCCCACAACAGAATGGGATCGCTTCTATGGAAGCAAGGCTCAAGTGAGATCACCCTGCATTTCCAGAAGTCAGCGATCAGTGGGGGATTTAAAAAAAAATTTGAAGGGCAATGGGAAAACCACTTACACCAACATATATAAGCACCACCAGCGAGGAAGATTCAACTCCCTGCCAGTCGTTCAGCGGCGCTCCTCGTCTGCGGCGTATTTTCAACGTCGAATACCGCATGGGGATACTCCAATTACCTGAAATGAATGGCCAAGCGGCTCTTGAATGGACTGAAGCCCAAGACCTCCAACTGCTGTTGTAGTAAGGATCCACCTCCTTCTATTCTAGCAGTCATGGGACATGGACCTGTCCCGACCTGTCAACAGTCACCAGCGACATCCGATCCCGCTGCTCCAGAACGGTCCTCCGTAGATTCCCGAGATCAGGTCATTGCCCATCCTGGTCACCATGACATCAAGGTCACGATCTCCGGCCTCTATAGAAAGAGATGGAAGTTTAGGCAGGCCCAACTGGTCCAAGTTCAAACAACTCACAAGCGAACTGTCATCACGCTGCCAGACCACGGCTTCATCTAACAATTCAACGATGATAGTGTCTGACTTATGCTCCGTGCTCGCCAGGCGGCTGAATGTTCCACATCCAGGAGGCAGAAGGAATCCTACACCCCCTGTTGGGACAAGGAATGCGACGAGTTATACAAAGCGTCTTGTAATACCAACTGCGATTCTGAGAGAAACAGCAAAGGGTAACCAGCTACTGAATCTGCTTGGCCAAAGAGACGCACCAGATGGAGGAGGAGATATCCAATCTCAACTTTGCCCACTCGGGCGCAAGGCCTGGAACACCGTCGGCAAGCTCGCCGGGGTAGTGTCCAGCTTTTAAAGGGGCCCCCCAGTGTCCGTCTCTGCAAACTCCATCGCTTACAGTACTTGTCAACAACGGGAAAGTGGCAAGACCACACTCACAGGCGAAAGACAATCTCGTGCTGTTAATGCAGAGATAAACAGCTTCTACAACACATCTCTACGTCAAGACCCATGTCCCAACATTCACCTACGATGAGATCACCGAACCAATTAAAGTTCTCAAGAATCGGAAAGCTCCTGGCAATGAAACATCCATACAGAATTCTTGAAGACTATATGGCACCCACGTGTGCGATGGCTCCCACTCCTCCTTTCTACTTGAATGGGAACATCAACTATTCCCTCCAGATGGAAGACTTCAAAGGTCATTGCAATCTGAAGCCCAAGAAAACCAGCAAATGACCCCAAGAGTTGCAGAACAATCTCGCTGCTGTCTCACATCTATAAGCTGCTTGAGCGATATACTCGGCAGGATCAATGGTGCGGTCGAGGCAAATTTGCACCGGCAAACCCAAGTGGATTTCGAAGGGTAAATAAACAAGACGATAGCAAGGCTAGTTAATGACATCGAAGACAGCCTTCCAGAAGAAGCAGAAGTTTGGAGCAGTGTTCATAGATCTAACTGCCTGGTATCGATACAGTCTGGCCACCGAGGCCTCTACTCAAGCTACTCAAAAATCTTCCGTGACGTCAAGCCTTCCGAAGTTCATTCTGACCTGCTTTTCCCCCCTCGTCCGGGACAGATCTTTCGTCCTGGAGACATCAAATGGGCAACCAGTAGAAAGCGCAAACTTAGGAAAGGTGTCCCACAGGTTCTGTCATGGTAACCAGGTATCTTCAACATCTACGTCTCCGATATGCCAAAGGGAGATTGTGCGCAGTACTCCTACGCAGACGGGCACGCACTTGACTAGCTGCTGGACCTCCTTGAGTCCTTAGAAAACATTGCTGCAGAAAGACATAATAACTGTACAGCCAATCTTCAACAGGGGGCAATGGGGCCTCCAGCAGGCCCGGGGCCGTCAGCTCTGTTTTCCACCTGGCAAAACGATGCGCAAAAAGAGAACTTAAAAACATAACTCAGATGAGAGGAAAAACTGTCCTGACCCACACCGAAGTACCCTTGGCGTCACAATGGACCGCAGCCTTGATCTTTAAATCGGCCACACCGGGGCAGTTCGCTGCCGAGACGCGGTCTCGTGTCGGCCTCCGCGGGGGGCTCGCGGGACTGGATGGGGTGCTCCTTTGACACCTACATACATCAATGTTGCTTGGAATACTCGCTGATGAGTGCGCGGCACCGGTGTGGAGTCGCGGCGTGCATTACGCACAAGATTGAAGTCGTTCTGAATGATGCGGTGAGACTTGTTGGTGGTTGCCTTTTGGCGAGCCTGTGTGGTCCCATCCCGGTTCTGCTGGCATAGCTCCTGCGGATCTTGGGAGGAACCATCAGACATCAAGCTCGCCAGAAATGGTGATGAACCTGGTAGTCTAATCCCACACCAACACCCTTTGAGGATCTATAATTCCACGGAATCCTTTGCTACCCAATCCATGACACTGCAGTCACAGTCTCCCTATCGATCATCTTTGGTCAATGACAGATGTTGAGCATGTTTCATCCTCTACTTTGAACTTAAGCAGTTTGTGGACAGCCCCATCTAGCAAGCCCAAGGCTGTGACCTTGATAGGAACTCAGGGCAACCTCAACAGACTCAGAACGGGCCGTTGGTGCGTACAAAGAACTTCCTTCACAGATCGGAGTAGAACCAGCCCAAACTGCGATTGTGGAAGCCACCAACCATTAGCCACATCCCATAAAGATGACTGTGAGGCTTACAAGTGCCCAAGAGGAATTCCATGCTGTATCAACCTGGATGAATGAACCTATAGCTGGTTAAGACGGATCTTCCCCTGTGATTTTGGACTTGCACGAACGAACGAAAAGAGAAAAAAAATGTGATTTTTGATGTGCTCATATCTCAATGCAAACACATAGGATGATTTTGTCATTTGCAACCTATACAAATTAGAAAATTTCAAAATTTCTGTACCAAAGAAACATTTCTCAGCTTAAAATCCTTTCAGGATGGGATATTTTTGATGGAAATCTTCAGGGCCAAAAATCTTACTTTAATTTTTTTTAGGGACACCTGATATGTGAAATCCTCTTGTTGCACCTTTACAGGGGCAGACATTTTATTGTACAATTTAACAAATTTGGTATCAACATAAAGCTTTCAAATGTGCTGCTTTAAAACTAAATTACATAGACACCCAGTTTACAAAAAAACAAAACAACAATTAGCATGAGGAATTAACACCCACCCCAACCTCACGCTGAAAAAAAAAACGTTTCTAAAAAGTACCACATCGGGCAAGCATCCCGGGGGAACACAACCTGTTTAGTCAATATTGCCACTTGGGTACCAAGAAGGCTTCTAAGAAATTTTGGCCTGAAATTATGCTCCAGGAGCATAGGTCCAGGACCATATGGTCATGGTGCATATGGTCCAGGAGCATCATTTAGGGGCAAAATCTCATAGAGCTTTTTCCAAGTGAAATAAACAGGAGAAGTCATGCATAAGGCCTCCCAGTTATCTGAAGCTCTCGCCCATTTTTCTGAAGTGCCTGCATTATGGCCTATCAATATGGCCAAAAAGTCGAAGGTGATTATAAAGTTTAATTTTTTTGTCATTTTGCTCCTAGGTGGCTGCTAGCAAAGCGTGGCAAAGATGGTAAGGCTATTGCAATCTGACAAGGCTTATAGTTAGATCCACTTAGAATGTTCAGCTTGGATCAATCTTACAATTGAAATCAAACACTTTTATTGACATTAATTGCACTGGTCAAGTGCACAATTCTCTGCCTGCTTGAATAATGTTACCACAGTTTGGTACTTAATAAGTTGATAATGAAATGATTTGCTTAAGTTTTAAAAGTGACATGGACAAGGTTTGGGGGGTAATAACATGCAACCTACGGCAACACAGACCGACACAACTTCGCGTAACCCGAGTGCTATCTTATTCAAAGACTTAACAGTAGGAGGGCGCCCTTACGCGTATCAACGGTCACACACGACTTGACTAAAGGATAGCCTGGTCATTAATATTAAACTAAATCAACACCATTATGAAAATGGTTAATCCACTAACCTCGAGCGGATTTTGACGTCAAGGTTTTTTTTCTTAATTAAACGTGACATACAAGATCTTTTGGAATGAAGGTTTAAGAGCAGATCGTGTCCTACCTCCCCCTCAGTTTTGGTTTTGAATTCTACATATATTACCTACATAGTATCACATACATATGGTTAACATGTCCCGTGAACAAGTATCCAATGAAATTATTCACGCTAACATTTGAATCTCTAATACATCAATAAAAGCATTGTGACTGGTCAAATGAAAATGGACTGACAGATGGTGCGTAATTTTCAGGGGAAAAAGTTTAAAATTTTAATATTTTTAAGTTTATAAAAAAACCTGTAAATTTTACAGTAAAATCCTGGCTGCAATTCTGCAACAAAGTAAAATTTACAGTCTACTGTAAAAATTAATATAATCAAAACACTTAAAAACATATATAGTGGTGAGTTATTACAGAGATTGTGAAGTGTTTGGAGAATAAAAAAGCCTGACGAACACTCTACCTTGTAGGCCTTTCACAATTTTTTATAGTTCAATACTGTAAAATTTACAGTGATGTAAATGGATACATAACTGAAAATATACAGTAATATTTGAATGACACCTGTAAAGCTATTTTTTACGGGGTTTGTTGGTAGAATTGCTACCAGGATTTTCCTGTAAAATTTGCAGTATTTTCCCTGTTATAGTTGTTTAGGTACTTAGTTGTATAATTGAAAAATTCATAGCATGGTATAATGATGTTGTTCACTCATAAATTTCTAATTAAAGTCGTCACTTTTAGATTTTGTCATATATCCTGGAAATTGGACATAAAATTTACAGTCTTTTCCTGTATTTCCAAATACAAAAAACGCAAATACTGTAAGTTTTGGGAAGTTTTTACAGTATTTTTCCCTGTAAATTGCACTGTAATTTTTTCCATGTAGGCTGTCAGATGTGGTGCCACAGTGGCATATACATGATAGGCATGCTTTGCATGATCCAATGGTCACTACGGTGTGTAATATTATTCGGCTCTAACAATAACATAAACTTGTTTAATTCTGGAAGTTTAATTATTTCCCTCTCTATTTATGTTGTGTTTTGTTGTCCTTGGCAATCTAAAAACTATTATATACGCTCGATACCCAGGTGATATCCCATAATTTCATTAAAGGGTGTATAGACATTATCTGTGTTTTTTTCTCATTAACTGATTCTTATTATTGATACCCACAGGGAATTTTTTAGGTTTACTTTTTGTTTTGTTGGGAATTTTGTCCCTTACATCTGTAAGGCTTCTGAACTCACATGAAAGGTTGCCCTTTTTGACATGGAGCATACCGTCCTTGGAGGACCAATGGCCATAGCAAACATTGTGTTCATTCTTTTTAATATTTTTTTCATAAATATTAGTGCACGTAATCTTCTGCATGACCCAGTTTTTCTAAACAGTGTGATATGTACTTTGTTATTAACCTTGTGTTTTGTATATTTTAGCCTTTTCAGTTGGCGGTCATATTTTACTGCCAGTTTTTATGATTTTTGTTTTTTTGTTTTGTGTGACCTTTTCAGTGAAGTGCCTTGATGCATAATAGCATTTAGCTCTATATTAGACTATTGTTATTAATACTATTATTATTAACTTTTGTTCAAGGTTTCCTTGTTCAACACAGAATTTGATAACATATATCCCAGATAGTAGTACCTTTTAGTATTACTGCAAAGTGGCAAAAACGTATCACAGTAGCAAATGAAAACAATAACAGCACATTTTTTGAAGAGCGCTCCAAATTTCAAAATAATTGGAGATTTTTGCACAGTTGCATTGGTAATTGGTAAGGTTTAAGATTAGGGTTGGGGTAAAGATAAGGGTTAAGGTTAAGTTAGGGTTAGAATAAGACTTCGGGATGGGTAAAGATTAGGGTTAGGGTTAAGGTTGAGGTTAACTTTGGATTTGTGGCAAAGGTTTGAAAATTGGAAGTTGAAATCAAATGGAACAAAATATGGTGCATTCAATCATATTGGGTATATGCACCAGGCACACGCCACTGACAAGAACGTTCATCAAGATTTATTTTGAAAAACAATACACGACTCATCTTGGAATTAATCTACATACTGCTATAGTTATGCAAAGATACATTCTTTACTAAATTGTAATCATGTTAAAATAGAAGTCATAAATCAAAATTTGAAATTGAAACCAAATTGGGTTTAAAGAATAATATTTCACATATAAATAGGCAACATTTTAAAGGAATGCCCTTGGGCCTAGTAACATTGTCAACATATATGTACAGTGGGAACAAGATAAGATATATAGCAGGTCTGTAAATAATAACAATAGATAGTTTACACGTAATGCAAATAGTTGCCTGCGTGGGTAGACATATTTTGTGCCTGCACATTAATTAGGGTTCCAAAGTCCACATGGACTACAAATAGAGTGGGCATATACCGTGATAAGCTAGTACTATTAAATTGGTAGCAGGGCCGTACACAGTATTGATTTTTTGGGGGTGCGGGACTTCAAAAAAGTGGACTTTTTTTGGACGTTTTGAACACTTTATCACCAAAAAGTGGACTTGTGTGTAAACATTTTGCTAAATGTTGGACCTTTTTATCAAACAATTCAGTAAAAAGTGGACCTTTTGCTCCTTATTTGGAATTTGGGGTGGGGTGCGGCCTGATTGGCAGTAATGATCTGTGTGTAAAAGTATTTCCTCTTTATTTCCTCTCCAAATGTAAACGAGTGAAAAATGTCACTCTCAAAAATGCTGTGAAATGCTTGTAAACCATTAAAAAATTAGTGGTTTTTACTTTAAAAGAGCAAATTTCTACTAAAAAATAGTGTAAATCAGTCCACAAAGAGTGAAAATCAGTCCAAAAAGAGTAAATTTCCACTCGTTTGAGGAGTTAAACAAAGAACAACACCTTCTGAGGAGTTAAACAAAGAATACAAAAATGAGTGGAAACCCACTCTTTTTGGGGTGATTGTCACTATTTTTTAGCGGAAATTCACTCTTTGAAAGTACAAAACCACTCATTTTAGAGTGGTTTACAACTTTTACAAGAGTTCCACTCTTTTGAGGAGTGACATTTTCACTCATTTAAATTTAGAGAGTAAGCTTGTTTCACACACCACACAAGTGTTGCGCCTTGTTTTGACTACACTCTTTTTTGTCAGTATGCAAAGTGAAGATGTCTGTGTATTTGCTACTGATCAAAGTCAGTATGTGTGGGCCTATTGAAGAGAAAATGAAACTCAACTGCTTTGAATATTTGCACTATGCAAAGGATTTTGAACAAAGTTTGAATTGGAATATTGCCAGCTAGATAATTGTGGAGGAGCAGAGAGTCATACAAGTACAGTCTAGGTTAGTTAGGCTTGACAATGTAGAATGAAATCTATATAAAATTATGAAAAAGAAAATATCATTCTTTTTAATGGTTCATTAAAGAATGCAAAGTGTACATGTTTATTCCTGCAGACTTCATGTACAAATATTTCAGAGAACTATTACAAATGTACATTTTTAATTAGCAACTGAGCATTTTCATTTGTTATCTCTACCAATAACAATTGAAGACCCCCTATACCTTTTTATGGATTTATTAATCTTCTGGAGAAGGGAAGGACAGGGTGGCATAATTTTTGGAAGTTGCATCAATATCACAGCATCCTACAATAAGTCAAAAATATTGTTACCTATAAAGTATTATGTCATCAAAGAGGCGGTATAGTGTTCTTCCCACAATTCATTTCTTCCAATACAATTTTTGCACTGGTTAACACCCGAGTTTATAATGACAAGTACTTAACAAGATTGGGATGAGTTATGTTCATTGAAGTACTTTTTGTCACTATAAAATCATGTGACAACCCGTGCAAAAACTGTATTGGAAGAAATGCATTGTGGGAAGATCACTGTACCTCCTCTATGTCATATTGGATGGGGAGTTCAATATCAGCATCCACTCTGCTAAAAATATAATTGCCCATCCAATGTAACACGATGTCTGATACACAAAACAACAAAACCTA
>JAMKCH010044107.1:0-12603 GCA_023653785.1 Ophioderma brevispina | reverse complement strand
CATCAAAACGTGTTGAAATGTTGGCACAAAACTTTACAGATGGGTTTTTTTGGGGGAAGGCCATTCTATCAAGATGACAACTTTATATACTTAAATTGGGACAAACATCCCCCTTTTAAGCTTTCAGAATGTACATGATCAAAAATCCTAAAATTCAGGCTTATCTGTGATGTCATACAATATTCAGCAAAAATACACAATCCAGAACTAATCCTGAAACATATTGTCTCCTAATACAAAAAATTCAGGTATGTTGGTGTTTGGTTGCATGACCAATTAAAGGGGCATTTCGTGATCCACAACCTCGTTCCCCGACTTACCTAAAAAAAATTGAGATTTTTGTGTTATCTGAACTGTTAACGTTAGTAATCCATGTGTACCTAATCTTACATGCAAATTCTCTGATATCTTTATGAAATTCACAATTTCTTATTTTTGCCTGTAAACCAACAGAAATTACAGCATAGTGGCCTTTTCTCAAGGATATCTAGTGAACAAGAAGGTGCTGGAATCACAAAATGCACCTTTATACCCACAGTTTTTAACAAGTGGTTTAAAAAAAAATATTTTGAAAGGTGAACTGAATTCAACTTGAAGACATGTTTACATTTCAAAAGCTTTTTATTTTGTTTTTTAAGGTCTTGAGTGGCATGGGGGGTCATCTTTGTTTGATAAGTATTTTCAGAAAAGTCTGGTTAAAGGTGAGAGTGTCCTTCACTGGGGAGCTCAAGTGCAAATGCCTTTCTGAATTCTGTTTTTGGTAGTGTTCCTAGACTTTGGAAAATCATTCCGCTTAATGTTAGGCACTTGATGATTTTAGAACGGCCACCGAAAATGCCATTCCAATATGAAATACCCGCGACAGCACCATGTATGTGTCAATGCGGATCCATTAGCTGTTCTGTTGGTCCACGGAAATCAAGTTACCATCATTTTTGTGAGATTGTGCTATTTCATAATGTACAGAGCAGTGCTGGAGGACTCGAGTCCGGACTCGAGATTTTTCAAGGACTCGGACTTGGACTCGAGCCTTTGGGACTCGGGGACCAGCGAGGACTCGGCTCGAGTCCAGCAAAATTGCACATTTTTTATAAGTTTATTTTAGGGACTATTCCATGTCAACACTCGAGATGTGCACCGCAGCATGTCATGGATTTTTTTCTTTTTTGGTGTGATGATAGATATTGATGAGAAATAAAAATCCTGAAATTTTGAGCTTCATACCACCTTTTGTTTTCCTGCAGGAGCATTCAGAAATTTAGGGGGGTCACCATCAAAAATGCTGTGCGATGCAAAAGACAATTTTGAGAGGGCCATAAACTTGTAATGGAACCCTCCCCAATTTTGAAAATCACTATCTGGGGATTTTTTTTTGGTGTAGAATTCAAATCTGGCATCAAAAATGTGATAGCTCCTTTACTTTTTAAGTTATTTGGGTGTAAACATACAATATCTTTCATCTGGGACCAAGTTTGGGGGGGGTCAGAACTCTGCAAGTAACAATATTTTTAATGTTGATTTTCTTGTTAATCTGAGTCATACTGCAGGACTTTCTACCAGTACAATAGTAAGTACATTAGGTAAGTAATAAGTGAGGTACAGCCTATTGAAAAATCCTAATTTTGCATTTTGACATATATTGGCCCTCCTGAAAATCAATGTTGACATATGACATCACCCCTCTACTTCAGATATGTTGAAGACACATCATCAAAGAACTATTCTTGAAAGAACCAGCTTGGTGTTTTGATGTCTTCATTGTTTCAGCACAAGACACTTTTGCTGATATCCCCATAGAATGTATATGGTGATATACACTGTGCATGTACAATGACCCCTGGGTCATATATACCTTTGTGTGGTAACTTTGAGTGTGTATTTTGTGGTGAAAAAATAAAGACACCAAGCTAGTTCTTTCAAGGAAAGTTGTTGAAGGATATATCTTCAACATATCTGAAGTAGAGGGGTGGTGTCGAATGCCAACATTGGTTTTCAGGGGGGTCAAAATGTGTCAAAAAAGTACAATTGCCATTTTCAAGGGGATGTACCTCACTTATTACTTTTCTAATGTGTTCATAATTGTATTGGTTTAAAGTTCTGCTATGTAACTCTGATTGACCAAAGCATGGACAATAAAATTTGTCTTAATTTTGTAGTTATGACCCCCCCACACTTGGCCCCAAATGAACAAAGGCGCATATTTAATCCTCATTAACTCTAAAAGTAAGCACACTATGAACTTCCTGATGCCAGATTTGAATTCTACACCAAAGATTACCCATAGACAGTGATTTTCAAAGTTGTGGAGGGCTCCATTACTAATCGGTGACCCTCTCAACATAGTTTTTTGCATTGGGTGGCACTTTTGAGGGTGACCCCCCTAAATTTCCAATTGCTCTAGCGGGAAAACGAAATGGACTATGACGCTCAAAATTCAGGATTTTCATATCTCATCAATGTCTACCACCACACTTAAAGCGAAAAAAATCCACAACGTGCTGCGGTGCACATCTCAAATGTTGACATGGAATGGGCCTTAGATGTTTTTTTTTACTTTTTGTTTTTACCGTAAATCGTTGGAAACTAAGTTGCAAGCGAATGTTTTCGTTCTGAATTCTGCACCAACAGCCACTCTTTGATGAGTGATGACATCATGTATCGAACGGAATTAGTTCAATTAATGTGATAACGAATTATCATAATAGTTCTCAAGTCCTCCGTTCCAAATAATGCAAAAAAGATAGCATATTCCAGCTAAATATAATTGTTTATTTCTTCTTTATACTGGGTCCATATTCAGAGGGAAATTTAAGTATCCCTCTGTTCTACCATATGATAATTGATCACACAGAGTCGATACTGATCGTTCAATTATCAACGGATCAAATCAGGCGGGTGAAACTGTACAAATGCCCATAGACAATTTCGATATCGATAGCAATAGCATCACAAATTTTGATGAGCTACCTAACAGACTTCTAATTTCTGCAGTATGACGTATTGACCAAGGATGACGTAGCATAAATTTCACAGCAACACGTACGACCGACGAGCGATAAGCTACTGATTTCAAGCAGATATGGCTCCACTCTCTTGATCGAGTGTCCTTTCCCGATTTATTTTGGATCCCTACATCATTTCATGATCAATTTTTCCATCAAAAGTTTGTGAGTTTTTAAAGCAGCTGATTCAATTTTTACAAAGTAAATAATTATTTTTTACTTTTTAGTTGAGACTCAAATTTTAGTTAAAACAATGTCTAGTCAAGTGATCTGCCAGTGAGATTGTAATTAAACACAAGGTCCGTTCAGACTTCCACTGCACTCTGGACATACTGCAATGCAGTACTTGTCTTAACTTGCATTGCAGTGGGTTGCATCAAGTTGCAGCAGAAAGTGATGATATATTGGCAGTGCAGCAGCACTGCACTGCATTGCAGTGGAAGTATGAATGGACCTTTACACTACCAGTGGCATTGGCTAACCAGTTGAATAATAAATTTGGTCACTCGTTTTGCATTGAGGACTCGGGACTCGGACTTGGACACAGGGACTCGGACTTGGACTCGAACATCAAGGACTCGGACTTGGACTCGGATAGTAGAGACTCGGACTTGGACTCGGACTCGGATGGGGTGGACTCGACTCCAGCACTGGTACAGAGCATGTTTCAAGGGCTGCTATTGAATTAGGATCAGGGATCCCCAAATCTAATTGCAAAATCCTTCTTTATGATGCATGTACACTTTTGAGCATTACCGTTCACAAGTATAGTTTAAAGCGGCACTGGCACATTTTCACAAAATATGAAATTTCTTCAATTTGCTCTCAAATGATAGTCTAGGCCAAGAGAAGATTTCAATAGCTTCCCACAATGCATTGCTTCCAATGGAGGTTTTTGTACAGGTACTGATGTGAATCGTTAGTGATGAAACATAGCTAAATTGACAATACTGATCACAAACTTTAATTTTAAGAGTGTTTCATCTCTAACGATTCACATGACAACCTGTACAAAAACTGCCAATGGATGCAATGCATTGTGGGAAGCTACTGGTATCTTCTCTTGTCTAGGCCATTGGAAGAACAGAGATATATTTTACACATAAAAATAACATACCCCAAAACAGATAGGGACATGATATGAGGATAAAGACATCCAGGTAATTTGTAGAACAACTTTTAAGTTTTCCATAACTTTAATCAACAAATGTGTATATTACATGAATATTTTTGACTCGTACTCACTGATATTAAAACCACAAAGCTTATAGACCAGTCAAACAGTGTGCATAGCGTGGGAAACATGCATACGGTGTGCGTGTTCTTGTGTTAAACGCCATTTTCGTCGTCTGCTGAATTTAACATCGCCGGCGACGTTAAATTACAAAATCGTTCTGTTTACCCATAAGGAAGCTGATTTGGTCTTAATCATTTTGGGTGAGGGCTTTTGTATATAATAAGCTTTACAACCATGCAAAAATATCGATTTTGAAAAATCTTGAGGGCGCACTATTTTTCAAATGTGCCAGTGTCTCTTTAATAGACAATTACCCACACAATTATGCATAAGTCTCACAAATTTGAAAATTAGGGCGCTCTTTAAAAAATTGGCTGTTATACTTTACTAACTGCCCTTAATCTACACATTTGGTTGAAATCAGCAGGAAAGCTCCTCCCCCACCCCTTGATATGGGCAGTTAGTTTTTAGATGTGCATACTGGATTGGTGTACCATGCGTGTAGCCAGTATCCGCACCCGAGGGTCCGGATCCTGGGGAAGATGCAAAGCACAACTGCAGGGGGTCCAGGGGGGCACTTAAGGCTCTCGATTGTTTGTTTTGTGATTTTGGAATCTTTAGCACTTTTGTTAGTAAGCACTTTTATAAGAGCTTTCTTTTGTTTTCTTTCTGTGTCTTATGACCCTTAAAATGAAGCGCTAAGGAAGGAAGTTCTATGTACGTTATACCAAAAACCTTTTGATTAGATTGCAAACTAGGATGTGTATGTTCTAAAAATCTTGTTTTTGAAAGGCTGAGGTTCAGACTCAAAATTTTAAAATACAATATTTTTTTGTGTGTATTTAATTTAAAAATAGCCACTAGAACTAAATATAGTCCAACTAAAATGCTTAACTATAAAAGTTTGAGATGAATCAGATATTTTGTTTCTATGAGTACCATTTATGTGTAGTATAACAGTGCCATAGAATTCTGCGTAGAAAAAAAATTAACGGATTTTCCAATTTTATAACAAAGTTGCGATGTTCTATAGGGCTCTTGAATTTGAGCTTAGCTGTTTTCACACAGCCCTTGTTGGGGTCCAGGGGTGACCCCGAAAATTTATTAATTTTTCGCAATTTGAGCCCTCTATTTCATCCTCTCTTTTCTTTTCTCCTTTTTAATTTTTTTTTAACTATGGGTAATGCGCACGTCCTTCCGCCCAGTCCCGTGGCATGTGCATGGTATAAGTTGTATGAGCATGGGCATTTTTTTCAAGATGCCTTGCAGAAATTGCCCATGCAACTAACAAGACGTCTACAATATGTGATGTGACGTAACTGCCACATCCCTTTATTTGCTGACCCTAAAATTTGTCAACAATGTTCCTCCTCACAACTCAATCTCAGCTATCCAACGAAAGTATGGCTCTGTTGTTCGATATGCGAACCCCTTTCAGCCCTGTCAACAGCCACTGTTTTATTTGTCTTTGCATTAAAGTGTTCATGCAGTGAGGCATCTTTATCCCTTCTGCGATAAATATCAAGGAAGGACATATTTTCTTTTTTTTTTGTTGAGTCCGCAAGGCATGGAAATATGTTTCCTTTATGGCACGTATGATGTTGGCATATTACACAAATAGCCTTGGTAAACAACATTGTGAGGAAACTCTTACGCCTCATGATGACCTTTCAAGTTTAAGCAATAAACAAATTCACAACATTAGAGGAGATTTTCTTTGTTACTTTGGACACCCTTTGGACATGCTCATCGTTTGATAAGTTAAAGGCATGGTCTGTCCATACATTGACGGCCAACACTCATTCAATGTAAGCAACAGCACCCTCTAATAAATCAAAATAGTTACAGGAGGCAGACCTGCAGATTGCAAAGTGGCAATGTGATTTGGGTAGTCCCTATCTCTTTCATTAATCACCTTAAAATAAAGTTTGAGATGCATCAGATTTTTTGTTCTATGTACGTTATACCAAAACATTTTTTGATAGATTGAACTAGGTGTGTATGTTCTAAAAATCTTGGTTTTCAAAGGCTGAGTCAGACTCCACTTTGTTTTAAAATACATATTTTTTTTGTTGTATTATTCAAAATGCCAGTGAACTAAATAGTCAACTAAAACTTAATAAAGTTTGAAAGATGAATCAGATATTTTGTTCTATGGCAGTAACATTTAATATGTGTAGTATAACAGTGCCATAGCATACTACGTAGACCAAAATTACGGATTCAGAATTTTATAACAAAGTTTGCGATTTTCTATAAGGACTTTGATTTGATCTTAGCTGTTCCCACACCTTGTGGGTGTCCACAGGGGTGAACCCCGAAAATTAATTAATTTTCCGCAATTGAGCCTTATTTCAATGGCCCTTTCTCTTTGCTTCTCCTTTTTATTTTTTTTTACGACTATGGGGTATGCGCAGTCCTTCCGCAGTCCCTGGCAATGGTGCATGTATAAGTTGTATAGCATGGCATTTTTTTCAATATGCACCTTGCAGAAATTGCTCCATGCAACTACGACGTCCCTAACAATATGTGATGTGACGTAACTGCCACATCCCTTTTGCTGACCCTAGAAAATTTTGTCAACATGTTCCTTCAAAACTCAATCTTCAGCTATCCACGAAAGTATTGCCTCTGGTTGTTTCGATACTCGAACCCATTTCAAGTTTTCATTTAACAGCCCTGTCAAGCCACTGTTTATTTGTCTTTTAATTAAGTTCATGCAGTGAGTCCATCTTTATCCCTTCTGAGATAACTATCAGGAAGACAATATTCTTTTTTTTTTTTTTGTTGGATGTCCCGCAAGGCATGGAAATATGGTTTTCCGTATGGCACGTATGATGTTGGCATGTTACACAAATAGCCTTGGTAAACAACATTGTGAGGAAACTCTAAGCTCAGGATGACATTTCAAGTTTAGAGCAATAAACAAATTCACAACATTAGAGGAGATTTTCTTTGTACTTGACACGCCTTGGAACATGCTCATCTTTTGATAGTTAAGCAATGGTCTGTCCAGACAGTGACGGCCAACACTCATTCATGTACACAGCAATCCCTCAATAAATCAAAATAGGTACAGGAGGCAGACTGCAGATTGCAAAGGTGGCATGTGATGGGTAGTCCCTATCTCTTGCATTATCACTTAATTATAAAGTTGAGATGAATCAGATTTTTTGTTTTGATTGCAGTAACCATGTACCCCTCGTTGTAGTATAAGCAGTGCCATAGAATACTGGAGTATAACAAAAATTCCGGATTACAGAATTTTATAACAAAGTTGTGATTCTATATGAAGGACTTGATTGAGATTACTATTTACACACGCTTGGGGGGGGTCCAGGGTGAAAGACCCCCGGAAAAATAGCATTTTCGTAATGTGAGCCTTATTTCAATGCACCTCTCTTCTCTTCTCCTTTTAACTTATTTTTAGGACCCTAAGGTTACACACACTCCTCCGCACCCCCGGAAGACAACAGGCATGGTTTATAAGTGGTATTATGAGCATGGGCATTGTTTCAGATGCTGCGAAATTCAAAATTTGACTCCAGGCAACTAAGATGTCTACAATCTGTGATGTGACGTAACTCCAAGCACTTTGACCTTGTCCCAAGCAAACTTGTCGACATGTTCCTCAACAACTCAACCTCAGATAGTCCAACGAAAGTATGGACTCTGTTGTTTGATACTCAGAACCCTTTTCAGCCCTGTCAAAAGGCCACTGTATTTGTCTGTTAAATTATGTTCATGCAATGAGTTCATCTTTATCCCTTCTGAGATCAATATCAAGGAAGACAATATTTCTTTTTTTGTCGAGTCCGGAGGGCATGGAAATATGTTTCCAGTTATGGCACGTATGATGTTGGCATGTTACACAAATAACCTCAGTGAACAACGTTGTGAGGAAACTCGAAGCTCAGGATGACATTTCAAGTTTAGAGCAATAAACAAAATCACAACATTAGAAGAGATTTTCTTTGTACTTGACACGCCTTGGAACATGCTCATCTTTTGATAGTTAAGCAATGGTATGTCCAGACAGTGACGGGCAACACTCATTCAATGTAGGCAACAGCACTCCTGCTAATAATCAAAATAGGTATAGGAGACAGACTGCAGATTGCAAGTGGCAATGTGGAATGTGGGTCGTCCCTTCTTTGCATTATCAAAACCTTACTTATAAAGTTTGAGATGATCAGATTTTGTTTTGATGCAGTAAACATTTACGTGTAGTAAGAACAGTGCCATAGGATACTGCCGTTAACAAACATCTGGCTTCAATTGTATAACAAAGTGTGCTTTTATATAGGCTTTGATTGAGCTTCGCTATTTCATACAGCCAGGGTGGGGGTCCAGGGCGAAAATAATGCATTTTTCGTCAATTTTGAGCCTTATTTCAATGCCCTCTCTTGTTTTTTATTTTTTTAGACCCTTGGGTAACATGCACTCCCTCCGTACCCCCCGACATTTTTTTCAAGATGCCTTGCATGAAATTCAAAATTGCTCCATGCAACTACAGATGTCCCTAACAATCTGGGATGTGATGTAACGTGCCAGAGCTCTTTTGCTGTCCCTAGCAAACTTGTCACACATGTTCCTCAAAACTCAATCTCAGCTAATCCATGAAAGTATGGCCTCTGTTTTTGATACTCATACCCTTTTTCAGCCCCTGTCAAAAGCCAACTGTTTATTTGTCTTTTATTAGGTTCATGAAGTGAGTCATCTTTATCCCCTTCGAGATCAATATCAAGGAAGACACTATTTCTTTTTTTTGTTGAGTCTGGAGGGCATGGAAATATGTTTCAGTTAATGGCACTATGATGTTGGCATATTACACAAATACCTTGGTAAACAACATCATGAGGAAACTCGAACTCAGGTATGACATTTCAAGTTTAGAGCAATAAACAAATCACAACATTAGAAGAGACTTTCTTTGTACTTGACACACCTTGGAACATGTCAAATCTTTTGATATTAAAGGAAGGTCTTGAATCCAGACAGTGACGGCCAACACTATTCAATGGAGCAACATCAACCCCCTAATAAATCAAATAGGTCTAGAACAGACTGAGATTGCAAAGTGCAATGTGATGTGGGTAGTCCCTATCCTTGGCATTATCACCTTCATTATAAAGTTTGAAGATGAACAAGATTTTTTGTTTTGATGGCGCAGTAAACATTTCAACGTGTATAAACAGTGCCATAGAATCTGCGTAGAACCAAAATTCCGAAGTTGTCAGAATTTTATAAACAACGTTGTGTATTTTCTCTTAGAAGGACTTTGATTTGAGTCTTAGCTATTTCATACAGCTCTGGTGGGGGTCCGGGGGTGAAGCCCCGGAAAAAATCTGCATTTTTCGTAATTTGAGCCTTATTTCAATGCCCTTCTCTTCTCTTCTCCTTTTTAACTTTTTTTTAGACCTAAGGTACAACACGCACTTCCTCCGCACCCCCTGACAACACGCATGGTATAAGTTGTATGATCATGGGCAATTGTTTTCAAGATGCCTTGCAGAAATTCAAATTTGCTCCATGCAACTACAAGATGTCACAATTGTGAGTGACGTACTGCCAGAGCCCTTTTGCTGTCCCAAGCAAACTTGTCGACATGTTCCTCAACTCAATCTCATATAGTCCAACGAAAGTATGGCCGGCTGTTGTTTGGATACTCAGAACCTTTCAGCCCCGTCAAAGCCACTGTTTATTTGTCTGTGAATTAGGTTCATGCAGAATGAAGCATCTTTATCCCTTCTGAGATCAATATCAAGGAAGACAATAGTTTCTTGGTTGTTAGTCCGGAGGGCATTGAAATTGTTTCCAGTTATGGCACGTATGATGTTGGCAAGTTACACAAATAGCCTTGGTAAACAACATCGTGAGGAAACCGAAGCCAGGATGACATTTCAGTTTAGAGCATAAACAAAATTCACAACATTAGAAGAACTTTCTTGTACTTGACCCCTTGGACATTTTTGTTTCTCCGCAGAAATCTAAAACTGCATTATTCACAATTAACGACAGATTTCACCTAGTAATCCATACACGTAAAGTTACCAAAAATAACTAACAGTAATGCAAGAATTACACAGTCAAAAAAAAATAATAACTAAATACGATTTACATGTCACTCACACCCTCACACCTACCACAATAAAATATAATTGGGAAGCTAAATGTTAAGAGATTCCATCTTCTGCCTCCACGTTCCAGCTTATCATGGCTAAGTGCTATATCTCTCTCAACGAGACGATCAAGTTGAAGCTTGCTAATGAGGTGATAAATGTTGGGCAAAATGTTTCTGCAACGACAACTATACAAAAATATTTTGCATGTAAAATGACAAAGTTCAAATTACTGAACTCGGGGTCAATGATACCAGAAAAGACCTCATTCTTCCCGATATGAGTTTTATTATCCATTACGATCAATTGAACATTGGCCCAAAAAAGTTTGGAAATATCGCAGTCCCAAAACAGATGCTCAAGGGTTTCTGGAACCCGATTACAGAATGTACAAAACTTATTATTAATAATTTTGGAACATCTTGGAACACCTTGGAACATGCTCATCTTTTGATAGTTAAAGGCTGATTCAGAGATTTCGAAATATAATTTTTTGGTAGTAATTAAAAATAGTCATCTAGAACTATAGATAGTAACCTAAAATGCTCAATTCCAAAGTATGAGATGAATCGGATTTTCCGTTTTCATGCAGTAGACATTTATACACAGTATAACAGTCCCATAGGATACCGTGTATAACAAAAATTCCGGATTCGGAATTTTATAACAAAGTTGTGATTTTCTATATGAAGGACTTCGATTTGAGCTTAGTTATTTCACACAGTGATTAGTAGATGGACAAACATTATGTTTATGCAAAAAACACGATTTCTTTGAAAAATGAGTGCGCCCTCATCGGGAAATCTCCAAGTCGGCCTTTAAGCAATGGTCTGTCCAGACAATGACGGCCAACACTCATTCAACGCAGCAACGGCCTCCCAATAAATCAAAATGGGTACAGGACACAGACTGCAAAGTGGCAATGTGATGTGGGTTGTCCCTTAGGCCATATATAATCTGTGCTATACTTTAAAGGCACTATCAGGAGTTCGGGGCAACTACCGAACCCGACAATGTTGCCGTGGCCGGCAGTATATTGCCAGTTCCAGCAACTTAAAAAGCATACCAGCAGAATTCAGTAACCTTAAACGATTCTATTGGATTGGGACTTTACATTTTTCTAAAGGAAATTCATATTTTACCCATGATAATGTACGTTATGTTGCCAAATTTTCACCCAGAACTAAAAAATTTCACTTTGAGTTTGGGTTAAAATTTGTTGAAATTTTAGGTTCAATTACTTTTTATATCACAATTTTTTTTTATTTGTAGGTAAACATTCTTTGAAAAATACTTTGTTCACACTCACTAAATTCGCACTTATAGATTGACTAATTTAACAACTTTAAATTTACCACACTTGCCGGCTTCGGCAACATTGCCAGATCGGCCCGGACTGATCAGTGATTTGATAAATCAAAATATCCAGAAAAAAAATAAGATTTTTGCATATACTATATGTAACAAGTAGTTATTCTAACATATCCTGCAAGTGCTGCATTTGAAAGCAACCTAATAAGGACAAAATCACATATTTGAGTAATTACTGTCTGTACGGACACTTTAAATTCAACAAACAACAGAATTCAAACACAACCATTATCCTCCAGCTCCAACAGTTCTTGTCGTTAAGATTTCATAATTACATGCACCCCCCAATGGTGATGTCAACATTTAGCATTTCATGGTTGCCTCCCTGATGGGTCTGTAATTTTTGTCAAATAGTGCAAGTTAAAAGTTGTGATTAGTTTTTTTAGTACAAGTGGAACTCCTTTAGTGCTTCATTTTTAAGTGTCACAGACAGAAAAAACAACAGAAAGCTCTTGCCAAGTGCATAATGCAAAATGCATAACAGTTTAAAATCGCAAACAAACAATTCAAGATGCTCAAATCATGATTTTCTTACCATTGACTTAATCATTTTCTTGAGCAAAGTTGTGATATTCAAAGGTCAAACCGCTTAAAGATTAGAAATCCATTTGTGGTTAAGATTTATCCCCTTTTATTTTGTATAATTTAAGATAAGATAAACAAAGACCACAGAGTACAACCACGTCATCACTGTTTCATATATGTCAGGTGGTTAGAATTCGTCATCCCTATGCAAATATGGGCAAAATACGCATTGAAACGATGAAGCGTTCCAATTTCTAACCTTTAAAGCCTTTAAATTTCTTAACTCTGAAGCCTTCCAATTCCTAAACTCCAAAGCCTTCCAATTTCTTAACTCTGAAGCCTTCCA
>JAMKCH010044106.1:0-12926 GCA_023653785.1 Ophioderma brevispina | reverse complement strand
TAATAACAAAATGCAACTAAAACCAAAAATACACGTGATAAAATATGAAAAGCAAGGGTGGTTCAGGAAGAGGTGGACGTGGTATTATTTAAAAAACTAAATTAAAATAAAAACAGCAATAATAAATAAACAATGAAAACGATCATAAATACGAACAACGTTAATAAGTAATTAAAAGTTTAAAAGAAATAATTCAAAAATATCGAATTCGAACAAAAATTAATGAAACAATAAAATAAGAATTTAAAATGAGCAAAATATTAAAACTAAAAAGTAATAAAATTAATTGAAACGAAATAAAACCCGTATATTACAAATGAAAAAAAAAGACAAAACATTAAAAAAAGAAATACGAAGGTAAAAATGTTTTTTAAACAATTATAAAAATATAAAATTAGAAATGTGACAAATGTGACCCAAAACAAAATACGATTAATTAATATATTGAAAGGATTTTTAACCGAGGTCTCACAACTTATATGTTTGAGTGTGGTGGCCTCGACCGGCATCCACCGATCTTCAACGCCTTCTGATGGAAATGAGTTTGTGGGATCTTAACTAATTAATCAAAAATGAAATTGATCAAAAAAACAAAATAACAATCAATTTATAAAATAATAAAATATATTATTGTTTTTTTCAAGTTAATTTTTTCAATTTTCAATTGGTGAAAATGAAACCTGAATTGGGGGGTTGTGTTGGTGGAAGGGGTGATTAGCAAACACCTTGTAGAATGTGGCACCCGGGCGTTGTTGGAAAGAGAACCCTGGGGGTAGTTGGGAAATGGCAATCTGGGAGGTTGAGAAGGATATCTGGTAGAGGTTAATGGTTGCAAATGAGGGTATTGCATTAATTTCCGGTCAAGCGCTTCTGCCCAATATCATATAGCGCATGACGGAAATCAATTGTAATACCAAAAGGACCATGGAGTGGAGGGGTAGGTTGGACGTCTATAGATAAAAAGGAATAGGGTGTGAAGGTAATGTTGAAATGTGCCCTGGTGTAGCTGGAAGGAGGAACTGGTAGTTGGGAAAGGGCACTCTTTGGGGATGAGAAGGGGGATCTGGGTTAGTTGGGAAGGGGGAGGGGGGGGGGAGGTTTTTTTCTTGAACGCTCTGTGGACAGCTGGGAAGGGCGCCCAGACAGTTGTGGAAGGGGTCTTGGATAGTTCGAAATGAGAAAAGACCATTGCGGACTTTGGGGGCAGATAGTATAAATGGCCCTGGTATAGATTGCCAAGGGGCCCTGTGGTCGGTCGCAGACAGGGACCCTAAGGTGTGACAAAGTTTAAATAATGCTAAAGGTTACGTCTGATAAGGTTCACCCAACACTAAACTGTTATACTCTATTCGGTATTTCAATATATATATTTTATCTTATTTCAACACTTTTGTACTAAGCACGTTGCAATAAAACTTCACGAATTCAATGTGATATGTGTCTACGGTTCTTTTCCTTTTTTTTTTTTACATAAGTATTCCCAACCACATAGAACAACACAAACAAGACTCACTCCTTGGGCGCCCCTTCCTTTTTAAAGGAATTTTTATTCCTCAAGCATTATAATACAATATATAGCGATAAGCCAAAATGATATGACCTTCCCAATGAGGGAAAGGAACCAGCTAAATGGAGGTGACATAAGGGGTAGACCATGGCAAGTGGAGCGAATGGGAATAGACCATTTTGCACGATCCCCGAAATGCATCTCGTGAGGTGCCATTTCCATCCGGGAACTTGTACCAGAGGTCATGTTACAAAAAAAAATGCTGTTCGTCGAGTCGCCGAACAGGCCTAATTACAATACAAAAGTACCTTTTCACGTTGAGTTAATCGTAAGAAATGTAGAAGAATATAAAAGGAACAAAAACAATCGAGGCAATGGTGTTGAAATTCACAAAAATTCGTGATATTTTCGTCGTAACTTGTGCCCTAATGTCACCTGCCGGGACGATTAGAACAATATAGTGCAACGTCACAGATAGGTAAAGTTTTCTGGTATTCTATTACGCTCCTAACCGTATGTGTTTAGCGACTTGAGGCTGGTTCCAATGTTCCCGTATGGAAATGGGCACAATACGATATGCAGTTCTGGGATTCGTTGCCAATGGTATATGGAACAAATGGGATAGGACACATAAGACTGCTCCAAGTGGGAATTGGGTCAACTTGGTTATGACTAAGAAACCAGGTCATACACTTTAATTGATCTGATCAAGGAATCCTTTTGATATACCCTGCGATTTGCTTACCCTAGTCCAACGGGGCCACCGCCTGTGGGTTTATATGAGTCGGTGGCGGGTCGATGTACGATTGTGTGTGGGGGGGGGGGATCGCACTGGCTGTGAAGGTGGATTACATAATTGCCTAGAGAAAGGGAAGCTTGTTTTTGGCATCAGATCTGGGAGCTGGTACAGGTTTCCAACTATTTCTGTATAGGTCACAAGGTAAGTTTATTTTAAAAAAAATCATAATAATACAACAATGTTACTGATTGACCTGGATAACCCCCAATTACTTTGAAATGACATCCACAAAACAATTTACAAACTTGATATTTGTGGAATATTTACCCACAGTTGGAGGTCCGTGCGACCCGTAGTCTCGGAGAAAATAGCGGACATATAAAACAAGCAGAAAGATGCATTATTATGGTATGATTGGTAATCATGCATAGGCCCAATCGTGAAACCCTACTTCACGACCAATCCAAGGAAACAATGCAAGCTGTCGTCGACGCACGAAGAATGTACAAGACAACAGCAGCTAGGAAGCCCTTCCCATAATGCATCAGTGTTGCCTTCATTTTCTATAATCGGGGGGGGGTGTGTAATCAAGTGTAATAATATGACTAAAACCTGTACACAAGGTGGCATCAACCCGTGAATTATGCACAGTAATTTTATAAGGTGATGAGATTCCAATATCTTTCCATTGGATAGATTTCATCATATTTTTTGAAGCAGGGGACAGGGGAAGGTATTTGTTTTGCACGCATTTCCTATGGAGGTTCCATGCGTTGACAGCTCCCGGTTCCGATCAACCGACGGCGTTGTGCATGATGGGAAGGGTTTCCGAGTAGCTGTTGTACGATCCCAAACCGACTGATTTGCGAGACCTTTCTATATGCTTTTTGATAGCTTATGCGCAGCTGGTAAAATAAACATTTCAACCTAAAAAAAATAATAACTTTCTTACCCCGCTTTTTCATTAAGAGTAGAATCGGACGATTTACTGGGTGACGGTTTGTGTCCACGTGGTGGTAATACTGGTGCCCCATTGGTTGGGTTGATAGGATTCATCTTCATGTAGCCATCACTGTCATCAAATTCAAATAAAGATGAAGAAGATATTAGCTCACTTCAGTCACACTGCAAATTGTAATAATCTATAAGATTAAATATCTTCCGGACAGTTTAGATCCCAAGGTATTTCAAGGGGCGCTCTTTCTATTAAACATTGAAAATGTTTTTATTTCAGTCCAGGGGAGTCGCGTTTATACATTTAAAATATTTTAATATTTCTTTCATCCAATTTGTGTTCGGGTAGAGTGGAATAGAAGGAATGGATTACAATCTATTGTACCATGCTTATTGTGGGTGGGTATTCCAGTGATTTTGTGACCGGTGTGGCAGGAGATATAGTCCTCCGGGATCACAGTCCGGGAACAATGGTGAACAATAGGGCAATCGATTCAGTTGACTGTTCACGCAACATTAGTTTCATGCTTTATTCTGTTGTCGTCTATGGAGCCCGGACTATGATACCTGCCGGACCATGATTACTTTCACACCGGTTCAAGCCTGTGCTCAAACACATGTCTGCATACAAAGAGCTCAGTACAAACATGCCATAGACGTTTGTGATCATTTTTGATTAGTGGATCAAGGCAAGATTTTAAAGCTCAAATATCATACTTCCAGTCGCCGCGAGCGACTGGCGTGCGCAACACCTGGATTTTGACCCAAGATCAGTCGTAAGGTTTCGTTTCATCCTCCACTGCACTGCATGCGTGGCAGAAATTTATCGCAATGTTCCGTCACTTCCGCTGCACTCCTAAGCGATTTACGGTCAGGTTAAACCCAGGTCACTGCAGGTCACGGGTTGCAGTAAGTGTGCAGTAAACTGCAAAAATTTAGCATACTGGCAACACTGACTGCACCCCACTGGCTCTTGCTGCATCGTCCAGTTAAAATAATTTTAACTCTGTTTGGCAGTACTGTGCTTGTCGTTGCAATCCTGCAAGTGATGCAGTGACAATTTTGTAATACTGCATTTGCAGCACTGCACTGCAAGCATTTGAAGTAGAACGGACCTTTACGCATGCCACAAAATAATCGCTCGCTGCGACTGGAAGTATATCACGCACGGGCTATAAGGGGATGCTTCAACTAAACCACTGGTTGCTTGCCGGGTTGTTTTTTTTTTTGGTTGGTGGTTTTTTTTTTGTTGTTTTTTTTTTTTTTTTTTTTTTTTGGGGTTTTGTGTGTTTGTTTTATTTTTTTTTTGATTTTTTTTTTTTTTTTTTTTTTTTTTTTGAGGGGGTTTTTTTTGTTTTCCCCGCGCAACTTCGCTCAGGTTGCGGCCGGTTTCTATTTTCTAAACAAACTGAAACTTGATTCAACCACCGTGAACCACTGGTCAACCTGCGTTTGAGTTTTGAAGTCGCCCCTAAAGCACTTTCGCTGTATAGTAAAGACCCTTGTAAGTGGGTAAGAATGGTTTAATGTAATGAAATAAACCTTTAGTCGTTTAGATGTGATCCCAAGCAAACTATCTCTAGGTGCAAAATCGTTAAAAAATGAGTACGCCTTTAAGTTTCATTTTTCAAGTGCATTACGTGGACTTAATCTATACTTCAAAGCAATCTTTATCAATAATATTTTATCTTCCTCACCCTCTTCTTCCCGTCCTCCTCCTCAATGACGACGGAAGCATGTAACTTCGGAAGAGGAGACGGGCATCTACATTTGCACATGTCCTGTGGGTTTTTCACAATTTTAGGGGATGCAGAGGGGTCCCAAATTTAGGGGTGGGGATGCGCCCCTCGCCCCTTTCACCGCCTATGCTCCTCCTATATCTTCTACCCTTACTATCCCCCTTCATCATCGTCATTATATTTTAGCCATTATCATCAAGACAATATTACATTAAAAGATACCAATCAATACTACCTGCCGATTCCTTGCTGTGGATTCACATTGCCCAAATTCACATAATTTCTGTTGGAACAAATAATACAAGAAACATGTTGGTGCTGGGCACCAATGTATGCCCCGCGCAATGGCAGAATTATTTAAAACATCCGAAAATAGCCAAGAATTGAGAGATAAATAACATTTTCCAAACAAAAAAATGCTAGTGTATGTGACTTTTATTGAAAACTGATGGTATAGATAGTGATATCGTAAACTTAACTCAAGTTCTATACTCTTGTCGGGACTCTTGTTCAAGTTTACTGTAGTACCTAAATAGTCGACTCGACCATCGTAACTGATGTCAACTGTCAAGAAAGTATTGTCAATATTTCTGAATAGGCAATGATATAACAAGGCACTGCTGGCACTTCGCCCAACTGGCCTGCGCCTGATATTTGACCCCACTTAAACACGTGGAAATATAACCTTGTACAGATCCAATATAAATTTGTATAAAAACACTGAAAATACAATCTCACACTGTATCATCATTTTACTTACACAAAAACTATTTTGTGTTTGCATAAATATTTATGCCATGTTCATCACAACCATTAAGTAAATTTAGCACTGTTCATCATTTTCAATTTTAATGAAAAATTGTTATGACCAAGGCTCTTCAGGCTTCAATACAGCAAAAACTCCATGTCTGTCAAGTTATTCCACATCTTATAGCCCCGCGCTCCCCGCGCGGGGCAATGATTGCCATTATTTGAAAGTAGAAAAGAAATAAAATATTATGTAAAATAATAGTTTAAAAAATGTTTGGGATAAGCTATATTCGGCCTATACTTTTAAACTTATGAAGCATATATTGAACTAATTTTGACAATTGTTTGCAATACACAAACGAGGTGGACATGTAACTGGATTTTCATGCATGTTTAGACGACTAGTAGGTAGGTATTCGGTCTTTGAGGATTTCGTATTTGCAGAGAGGCCTGATCTAGCAGCTCTCGTCTGAACAGGATCATTTATACGGCAGCTTGATCAGGTTCGATGTCTCTTTCATGTACAAAACAAAATGACCTTGCGGAAGTGAATGCAGTTGTTATGTAACACAATTATTTATTCCATTGCCAGCTCGAGTTCTTACCTGAAAACTGGAGAACATTGCAAAGGGGGAACAGGATGATGCACTTGCAAGGAGCGTTTGCACATATAATTGTTAAGAAAGTAATGCTTAGAGGCTCACGGAGATCAAGGAGCGCTATGCAGTGCTTTATCCATATTCCGTTACGAAATGCGTTATATCTACGGATGCACTCCTGCTTGCCATTATCTGTACATGGACCGTAGCGATTTCAAGACTGTTTCAATATTTATTTGAAAAAAACGAAAAAACATAAAAACAATAAAACAAATATAACATTTTTAATTTAAAATGACCATTAAAATTATTTCTCGCTGTGTCACAGTATTAGGATCTATAGACTATGGGCATATCCTTCTACGCTGTGGTTATTAAAATCCATAACCGTCTTCACGCCCTCTGCTCCTCCCCATTTACACTTAGCTCGTGCTTCCACGCTTTACGACCACGAAAATAAACTGTCACCTCAATTACTTTCCCCCAATATCAGTGATCAATTGATACACCTCGGACTTCAGCAAACAAGGGAGCTAAAGATATTCAACATCGGCCGGGTATGCGGAGGAAAAAAAAAAAAAACCTTTTTCATCTGGGAATGCAGGGTTATTTCTTCCGTCCATGGTCACGCAGTTGACAAGATTTCAGGTGTTATCACCTCCCCTAATCAGATTGAGTATTTTTTATGAGAAAGCACAAAATATGTATACTCGATGCGATTAAACCACATATCTGGATTATCAGAGCTGAACCCCAATTAGCGGGCCTTATCTGGAGATCTTTGAGATTCTCAAAAATTGTCCTAATATGGAGCTTATGATAAAGGATAAAGACCGAGCCCAGTGCATTCGTCCGGACATATCGCCCGCGACTCAGTCCGAGAGCCGAAGACTCTCTGGCTGTCGTATTCTCACCTGTGCGATAATCATTCAGACGCAAATCGACTCGGCCCTCAGCGATATCACGTTTCACGCTTCTTCTTTGCGGTACATCAAAAAAGGTTGATTCAGAAGCTGGTCTTCTACCACAGATTGGAATGATCAATAACTCTCGGCGTCTTGCGTCCAGTGGTACATATTCATATACATGTGTTTTTCAAGCGGGATTGATTTGAATGGCTTCCAGTGGGAGAATTTGGCGGCGGTGAGCGTACTGGGACCGGTGGAGGTGAGTGTCTCATGCGTCAGTTCATCTCGTTAAACTGTTCGTCTGTGAGGATGTGAACGGTGTGTTGCAGGCCTTGAGACGTTATCTATTGCCCATTGAGGGAAGTCGGAGGGGGGGACGGTCGGGTAGTACCGGAAACTGGCAGTAGTCGGGAATAAAGCCACGTTGCTTGGAAACGGCGGTTGATGTGAGTCGTTGTTGTGCAACGAGAAATGAGTAGCTGTATATCTGAAGTAAGAGTATTGGTAGATGAAAACAGAACAAAAATAAGAACTGTCAAAGCATTTATTAGAGCAACAGGAAAACCTTCCCGGAAACCTCCTCACTTTTATAGATGCTATGTTCCCCCTTTGAAAGACCTGTGAAGGGACACAATCAGTGCCATATAAATTTGTTTTCGTACATTACACTCTGTACGGTGTTTTAGTCCAAGAGCATTAGATCATGGGCTAAAACCTGGAAATAGTTCATAAACAAGCTGAATTTTTTCATGAAAGGTCTAGGAATATGAGTAGAATAACTTACTAAAGTCCCCGAAAATCCTCCTGTAGCTCTCTCCAAAATTCACGATGGCGGTCAAAATGGCCGCCATCTTTTTCCATTTTAAAATATCGATCTTTGCAATCAAGACAGTTGGAAAATACCAATAAAGTGTCCTACCATATTTTTCAGGACCAAGGAATGCAATGAATTCATTATTTTGAGAGTTCAAACTTACAAGTACCCTAAATCAAGATGGCGTCCAAACTGGCCGCCATTTTTAATTTCTAATTTGTATCATAACTTCATATGCCAAATTAAATAAAAATTAGTGTCTATACAGATGTTTTAAAGGCATAAAGAATCTAATAAAAGCATGTTCTAGAGTGCCCAAAAAACAAAAAAACCCTTATAGCTATCCACAAAAGACCACCTTTGGTATCCCTTAAGTTTTCCTAACTTTTACAACCACATATTAGAAATACAAATCAAGAGACAAAACATATGAATTTATCTACAGGGGATCTGGTGGCAGCCTGACAGGGAATCCCTCAGCTTTAGCCCGCTTTGTTCCCCAGCTTTTAACAGCATTGCACATTTGCAGGGACAAATAACTTATTATGAATGATAGTAATTAATATGCAATATTATGAATACACTAACATTTAACTATGCTCATTTAACATTCAGATATTTTTGAAATTAACACATCCCTTCATTTTAAACAAACACCGTATAAGTGAGACAAGCTTCCTAATAATGGGTGTTTGTGCAACCCAGTTTTCCAAATATCCTATCGTATCTATGTGTAATCCCCATTGTCACTGATATTGGGGAGAAGAGACTGGCCTTTTTTATTAGGCAAAGCGGTTATTAGATTTTATATTTTTAAATTAAGTTCAACACTCTGGGTTTTGTCTCTCCGCCTTGACGTTGTTTACGAAACACAGCTATAGATAGGCAGGCCCCAACCACCCATCTCAGTAATGTCCATCTTAGCTAATGTCACCTCCTGAGGTCCCTTATCCTTGGCAACATACGCCCGATAATAAAAGAATAGGTCTTCAGGCTGTGCCTCTCTCCTTTTTATATCCTTTGTCTCACATTCTTACTTTGAGTAGCCCTCTTTGGCATCTTGATGAGTACAGCTTATAGGTTGCATAGACAAGGATCACATTAGAGAACTTTTACAGAAAGTGCCTTTAGGCTTTTTACAGTACCAGAATATCACTCACATAGCTGTAGGGTGTGTCAAAAAAACCGTTAACCCTTAACCAGATCATTCTCAACCCTTAACTCCTCGTCTCCGTAAAGCCGGCAGAAGCAGATACAGACACGTTAATTGTATCACCAACTCTAGCTATAGCAGAGTCACGAGCTGTCCCAGTTATGTCATCGGTCCGGGTGTCAGTTGGTGTATCGGGCGACTACTATTATCTCCTACAAGATATGTACATATTGTCCCGCTTATCCTTTAACATCTCAAACTTCGTGAAATTCACCTGCATCGAGAAACTATAAATCTTTAGTTTCTACATACCTGTGACTGTTTGGTATACTTTAGTCTTCAGTCTTCATAGATTAACTGATGCCGTATATACCAGTCGGCTCGATGTCTCTATCTCAAGCTACTCAAAGCCTTCCCTGACGTCAAACTTGTCAAGTTCATAAAGCTGCGCTCCAAGACAAACCTTTTGTCCCTGGAGACATCAAATGGGTATGCATAAAAAGAAAGCGCAACATTCTATGGTGTCCCACCAGGTTCTGTCCTGGCATCCAGTCCTTTTCAACATTTACATCTCCGAATGCCAAAAGAGATGTTCGCAGGTATTCTACCAGATGATTGGCACTTGGAATGAATGCTGATCTTCTCATGCCTTAGAATGGTGTTGCAGAAAGACCAAATCACTGTCTCCAATTCATCCCGATGAACTTGAACCTCAGCAAAATCCAACCGTCAGCTCTATTTTTCACCTTGCAATAAGGCGCCAAAACAAAACTTAACATCACTCTAGCTGGGAGATAAACTGTCACACGACTCACAACACCGACGTACTTTCGTGTCAATGGACCGCACCCTTCTTTTTTTCCATAACACACCAAGGCAGTCGCTGCCAAGACGCAGTCCTCGTGCCAATCTCCTCAGAAGGCTCGCCAGGAACTGGATTGGTAAATCCTTCGACGCTTTACATCATCAATGTTGTTTCGGCATACTGAACTGTTGAATACCTTCGACCAATAAGAGTCCACAGTTTTGCACTCACATAGATATTGATGTCGTTTTTGGAATGAATGCCATAAACTTTTTCCTTTTGCGACGCCCTTTAGATATCAGTGACCACTGGTCGTTGTCGGCATAACTCCTCTAAACTTTAGGAGGACCTTTCAGATGATACAGCTCCCCAAAGTGTGATGACCGTTAGCCAACTCCCCCCCCACTTTGCTAACCCAATCCATGACACTACAGTCGCAATATCCCTATCGATCACCCTGAATCGATGACATTGTGGTCTGAGCAATGGTCAATCTCTACCTTGAACCTAAAGCAGTTTGTGACAGCCATGCAAGCAATCCCAAGACTGCGACGTTGATATGTAAGCATGGGTCAGGCTCAACACACAGAAATGGCTTGGCCGTACCAGCACGTCCTCTTCTTCATTGCGATTGTGAAGCCACAATCCATTAGCCACTCATAGATGACTGTGGGTCTATAAGGCTCTGCCAGGTGGAATCAAACCTATCAACCTGGTCGATGAAACCTCAGCTTGTTAAAGGACGACCTTCCACGGAGATTTGGACTTAACCGAAAGGACGAGCTATCTCTATATTTACACATAGTTAGAACAATCAGAATGCAATGGTTAAATGTACTATGGGAGTGATATAGGATCCTAAGAGACTTCTTGGATAGCTTTAATTAACAATCAGATACTGCTGACATTCCTAAACTTATGGGGGCATCATTCCTAAATCACTTGATGAATACGACACATACATACAACCGTGGCAATCAGTCCCACTGTTTCCACACTTATCTCACGGTTTTAAGAATGGATGGGTGTAGCACTCTGCTCAAACTAAAAGGGATGGCGTACATGTGCAACATTAGAAACAAACATCTCATTCACACCAGCCACTTTGCTCAGACCTGCGATTGTATCAGTTACAAAAACATCTTGGTTCTTATGATACACCTGAATACCTCACGGTACAGTAAATGCTGTAGTCAAACTTGCAACATCACGCCCGATATTATAGAGGCAATGAATGAGGATTGTATCCAACATAATTGGACATCAGGGTTAAAGATTGCTGTCCAACCCAAATGACGTGAAACTATTGGTAACCGAACTCTTCTATTTTTGTATCATTTGATACCTAATAAGATGAACAAGTTTTTAAGGCCATCCTGGTTGTGGCTACTTATGAGTTTTGGACACTCTAAATACATGCTTCTACTATAGATTCTCTGTGCCTTAAAAACATAATGTTATAGCCACTTAATTGTACTTCTAACTTGCCGACTTCTCAAGTTCAATGATCCATTCAGAAAATGGCGGCCATTTGGACGCCATCTTAGTTTAGGATATTTGTGAGTTTTTAAAGGTCCATGGACCTGCTTTAAAAACATACTTATAATACCGCCCAAAAAATGGTTTCATTCATGTATATTGGTATCAATGTACAATCTGCATGAAGCAGTAGTTGAGAAATTACTGTATACTTTGATAAAATTGGGGCATAATATCATGTGTTTTGGACAAGCTTTAAAGGCAATTTCCAAAACGAAAGTGATTATCGCGCTGGCAGCATTGACCCGGAAGTGACGCCCGAAGTAACAAATACGCGATACGCGTAACGCTATGAGCGTCATCGTGACCGGACGTGCGCGTGGCCCATTTCTTGCATACGTACACAGTTGACTTCCCTCGCGGTAATAGGCGTCGTCCGTGTTGATATCATATGGCATATTTTTTCCTTGTTTGGAGCCTTAAAATACTATAAAATGTGCTGTAATTGTCGACGGGTGCACCATCGGGGCGACCCGCACCACAAGAGAACAGAATAGCTGTATTCAAGTTTCCAGACAAAGAAACTGACAAGAAGAGATAACTGGAGTGTGCGGTGCGATTAGCCCACGTGTGAGCTATGTTTACAACTTGATACTCTGACGTCATTAACGGGGTCAAATCCAACTCCACATCTTTGATACGCGTTCGCGAAAACAGTAGAAGGCCCTTCAGTTAGGGTCTATTTATCCTTGAAATTTAACCCTTTCCCCGATTGTTCACATTAAAAAATCTTGTTGCGATATGACCAAGAAAATTTAAGAAATGTCTCTCAGGCCGTGTCCATGGACCTTTAGTCTAAAAATAATAAAAATGACTTTATTAGATTCCCTGTACCTAAACATATAGATAGACACTCTGTTGTATTTCACTGTCTGGTTGGAAAGTTAGATCAAAATAGAAATGGCGGCCATTTTTGGAACGCCATCTTGGATTTTGGAGAGATCTCCAGGGGATTTTGGGGGACTTTTAGTAGTTATTTAACGCATATTCCGGAGCTAGCCCCGAAAATAAGCTTGTTATCAGCTATTTCCAGGTTTAAACTAATGCTCTTGGCCTAGGTTCCACTTATTTGGGTCTAATTCCACCTCCTTCGCGCACTCAAAAAGCGCACACATAAACCTTCCGCACTTTGGTGCCTATGTCACGTGGACGCGATCTCACTAAATGAACTCAACTACGAGCACAATACACGTTTTTAATTTTACATGTGTTGGTGGGAGTGTGTACAGGCTCGGGGTGGGGGTTTTGGGTGTGGTCGGTGGTCCGGGCCCTCACTTGAAAAAATGAAAAACGACGGATGTGTAAACCGGTAGCTAAACGTAGATGGCTATATTTGTACTGGGAAAAGGGGGCGGGGGTCATTGGGTATTGAAGTGTTAAACGGGGTTTCATTCATCTAACAACACAGTTTGTTTGAAA
>JAMKCH010044105.1:0-11639 GCA_023653785.1 Ophioderma brevispina | reverse complement strand
CACGGCCATATTGCACCTCTATTATTAGTCAAAACGTCATTGACAACCGCAACTTTATATGTCGGCTTCTGTACAGTAGACTAACAATTTGGCACCATTTAGAACAAACCGATGAATCTGAAATTTTACCCCAGTGTGACCTTGAACCCGTTTTACCTTGTACTCTTGTGACTATAACCCACTCAGGTAGGGCAAACTATTACCTTTCGTAATCCTTGAAAGAAATGAAAACATGATGGTATACTTTTAAAACACATTTTCCCCCTTTTATATTTTCCCCCCCTTATAAACCAGTGTTAACCTTGCCCCCCTTAGATAGGAGATTCATCCAACAACACATTTTAAAAAATGACACCCATGATTTTGGAATCCTTCATAATATTGATTTAGAAAAAACTTGGTTGCAAGATTGTATATGAAATTTTTCACAAAAATACAGTTCCACATGTACTCTAACGGCTAGGCACACGTTCGTCCGTCCCCGTAGACAGCCTTCATTTCGTCATAGATTTGCTAGGCACTGCAACCCTTCAAATACAGGAACTTAATCACTTCCCGTGTCCTCAATTGTTTCCATCAGTGCCAGGGTTAGTGATACGCAGGGCAGATGATGAATTATCGCCACCTGATTAAAGGAAGTAAACACACTTATGAGACCATTTTTTGCACCATAATGTATAAGGACAAGATGACTAGTCTGACAAAATTTCATCGATATAGCGCTTCCATCGGGTGAAGTTATAAACTATTGAGTCCCCCGTACTTTACCTACCTTAAACCCTAGAAGTGAATAAAGTGTCTATTATCACTCAGTTTTTATCCCAACGATTTGCCGATTAAGTGCATTTAACCAAAACTCGCCTCCTTCCGGGGGAGCCATACAGGAAGGTCAATCTCATGTCGTTTAGTCCGGGATAAAGTCATCTATAACTATAATGAGATTACAATACAGTTTACACCTAACGTGCAACTTTTCGGACAGGAAGATTCCTAATCCTAGTCGGGTGGACACCCTTCAAGGTTATATATCGGAAAAAATCACAAGATGGATGCAACAAACTCGAATTTAAAGGGGCATTTGCGTGATCCACACTCGTCTCCCCCCGATGCCTAGATTAAAAGTTGGATTGAGATGTTTATATCATCTGAACCGTTAGCCTTCTTAATCAGTGTAGCTAATCTTAAGTGCAAATTCGATAGATCTGTACAAAATTCGGCAATAATATTTATCTTCTGTTCCGCCAACGGACAGAAATCCACAGCCACAGTGGCCTATGGGACTTGTAGGAAAAAAGCAATGTTCATAAACAAAAACCGCCAATATCGGATCAACTCAAACTTTGGAAATAAGATTTTTCAAGGATAGCAATTGAACAATGTATAAAACTGAAGGTGCTGCAATCACGAAATGCACCGGGCTTATATCACTCGTTACATAGGTATTATTTTAGTATGATTATTATTATATTCATGATTCTTTGCTAAGCAAGCCGCACCGAATTCAATAGTCAATGAAAAATTGCATCAAATAATACCCACAGAAATTCCTTTTTAAGCTATAGGAAATCTTCTCCTGAGTCTTGAAAATTAAAATCAAAGACAAATTAAAAAACATTTTTATATATTGTATGTATTGTTTTGTATCACGGGATTGTGTTAGGAATGGTATTTACATTATCTATATCTTAATATATTGTTTACAATGCATAACATTAACGCAGTAACGTGGATACAGAATGAGTGGACAAATTCGCGAATGAACAGACGCATCATGCAAAATGTGTCCAAATGCTTTTAAGAAATCGACGTCTGACACATAACACATGTGACAATATCAAAATAGCATTAGCAGATACTATCTTCCATGTTGTTTGCTTCAAAGTATACTTAATCGCAATTATCTGCGCGCCAAGCACATGTGGGCTTTACAATGGTCGGTGACTTTTAGTCACACGAGATTTTACTCGAATGTTGCACCTTACGTCAGACTACACGGGCTCTGTGATTGGCTTTAAAGGTACGCAGTATCTATTCGTCAGAGCAGGGGCATTGTCGGATTGGCTTTTGCCGCATGCGCAAGACTATTACATATAGTGACATGACGTCATAGCGAAACATTCTCAACTTGAAGTGTGTTTCCGACTACAGAGATGTAAATCTATTTTGATACTGATGTCATTTTAAACCAATCCTCAATCCAAATTCATTTTAGTGAGAAGGTTGCATAGGCAAAAGCATGTTGTCTAGGTTCGAGGTTAATAATAAACTCTCAACAAATAAGAGGGCTTACAGTTTCAGCCCCACCTCAGGAAATTTCAACAATCCGTGTTGTATTAGCATTCGTTAGCGACAAGGCTCGATTTAAGAAAAAGACGCAAATTAAAAACACTTTCATTCTTGGTGCTGGATATAAACCGAACTTATGATCAGATTGGTGTGATGGTCGCATCACTCTTTACCGATTCAGCCATCACCTCAAGTTTAACCAAATCGGTATTACCTTTCTTCTACGTCACGTTCATCACTGATTCTTTAGCTAACCTGATCAATATCCGCTCTCCTACAAGCAGACCACACTCTTGATTGAGGTGATTCTTGATTGATATTGCCTGTATTCATTCTGACGATTCAGGACTTTAAAAAATATATCATGCCATCCGTGATTATTCAAGCAAAGCAAGGTAATTTTTCCCCCTACTTGAATATTACAAATCCCTGTAATGTTTAAAAAAAAAAAATAGAATACGTATCAAATATTCAGTTCTCTAACTTTATTGTTCTTAATGTATGCAAATATTAAGAGAATGCAATTGAAATCCAAAAAGATAAGGAAAGCCAGAGACACAAACATTTATTTTGGTTGAAGTTGGTGTTAAAATTAACTAAATTCCTGGACTAGATCCCCTTAATATATAGTGTTAGGTCTACAAATATTTACTTGTTTTATTTTTTTTCGAAATTGCTTCATCCAAAAAGCTTAATTATTTTTCAAATTCATGATGTGATTTAATTCGTGGTCATCAAACATTTTGTGATCTACAGTCTTATTCCCCTTACTATTTAAATAATTCAGAAATTTGAACCATTTGAACCCATTGACCTAACATGGAGACTCGATTCCCTCTAAGCAATTTCATTTTTTAGTCTGTGAACGGAAGACGGATTAAAAACAAATCCTGATTACAACATTGTGGTCTTAGTCCAGGACTTACAGATTCCATGATACATAATATCAACCTTGTTTTATTAGATATATAATGTTTTTCCACGGTTTCTAGACCAGGTTTTTATGCTGATTATGTGAATCCGAGGATGCCAGACAAGCAACCTTGAGCATTTTTGTAAAAAACGCAAAAAAATCTAAAATGGCCACAACAAACATAAACAGTCATCTCTGTTCACTCAAAAAAAAAAGTTGTGATTTTTCATCTTGTCTCGTTTTAAACATTAATTGTGACCATTAAATATGATTCTGTAACCACGTAATCAATTAATTCATTGCCGCCAATTAAATAAAGTGTTGATCGTGATCTAATTTTTGCTGAAGGTTGGTAATTAGGTCGATCCTGGTGTTTTGGCAGTCAAGAAATTAATTAAAATCATAAGACATTATTAAAAAATGTGATAATAAATTCGTATTATAGGATCCAAAGAGGGCTTCCGATACTCTAAGTTGGCTATAATTGATCGCTGTTGTGTCCTAACTAGTACGCATGTTTGTGTATATTCTATGTAAGTCCATCAGATCACATGTACACATCATGCAGGTAATCAGAGGATCGATACAGGGTAGATGTAAGTTGCCATCCAAAATGGGTATCCAATATGGCTGGAAAAGGCCCACTTACTTAGCGGCGAAAAATCCGATCACGAATAGTCTAGAGAGATTGTTTCTTTGTTTTTGGTTGGTTTTAAGCATCCATTGGCATCCATGTTGGGATATTTTTGATGAATAACGACTCAATGAACTTAAGGATTAGCCTTACTGGGGTTTTTGGAAGTGATTATCTAACTAAAACTACAAAATTATATATCTTTAGCCTACAGCGTGAATTAATTATTGACCTGTATGATTGACATTTGCAGCCGTATTGAACGCCTATCTAGGATGCTATATTGCAGATATCAATCACTTTGATCAGTGTTATGATATTTAAATTGCTCTGAAGCAGTTATAGTGATATACACAAACATGGCAGCCTTGCCTTTAAGTAGTACTGAAGTTTGCCATTTTGGAGCCATCTTGAAGGGTATTGATTTGATTAATTAGAAAATTGGTTTTGAGAAATTTTTCGAAATGTGTTTTTTTTTTTTTTAACATTGCTTTTTTTTGTATATATTATTGTACATTCTACGGTCAAAAGTAGACAAAATCAGATGCTTTTGTGGGCGGCCATATGAATCTCTAAATTAGGTGGTTAAGGAATCACATTTTAATTGGTCAAAGGGTGTGTTTTGACTGACAGGCAAAAAAAATTACAACTTTTGAGTAATTAACGTATGCAGTTTTTAGGTGTTTTGGTGGCCATTTGAATTTTTGCGTTTCCTCGCAAATGCTCAAGATGTTTGTCTGGCATCAATCGGATTCAGATTCAGCAGGCAAAACTGGTCCTAGGAAACATTGAAAAATATTATAATATGGTATAACAAGGTCACATGTTGCTAGCCTGGACTATCTATCGGACGCTGGTGATACAAATGTACTCATAAACTCGTAACTCAAAACGCAAATTCGAACCACTTCGGAATTTTGAACTAAACTGTATTGTGGTAATCTCTACTGAACCATAAATTAAATGGGATTGTTTTGATATGGTCATGTAACTTTCATGTGTAGGCGGTAACAAATGAGTGTCGCTTGGAATGGAGGAAATGCGGATTAAAGTGGGGAAACAAGATTTCCTTTAAAATGAGCCTCGACATACATAAAAGAATGTTGAGATTTTTATATCATCTGATCTATTGCCTTAAGTTGTTGAGTACTGTTGCCTAGTCTTGAAGTGGGTTGTATTTTCAGTCCATAAGAAAGCCAGAAAAGATAACACAGTGGCCTATGAGGTACCGTGATCGGGATACGAATATATATACTTAATCCCTATAAATGCCATTTTTTTGCAACTTCAAAATCACAGAGCGAAACCCTGTCTGGTGTTTACGGGAACGTGCTCCTAGATTTAACACCAATACAAATAACGCTACATCCCCTTTTTGCTGTGAATCGTCATATTGAGTATTCATTTCATCTACGGAAGTACATGAAAAAGGCAGCACCAGAATATTACCTTAAATGTGTGAATAATATTTTCTTGACGAATATCTAATGAACCATAAATAAAAACCAAGTTGTAGGATCACGAATACACCTTTAATAAAACTCCTAAAACAAATTTGGAAAGGTTATATATCATTTGTATGAAAGGTTCGTTTTCATACGTATTTAGTATCAGTGAAACTTAACAGTCGTTCATTTTCCTTTACAGCGACACCTCATTTTTTAACAAGGTGTCAACCAGGGGTGAAACGCATTCAAAAACAGTCGTCCGTGCTGGGCGCTGACAGTTTGAATATTACACGGAATAATTATTAGTTTGGTGGCTGTTACACACATAATGTCAATCGAATACAAACAATCCGCCAAAATATCGTTGTTGGATGTTGGGGTGCTATTGGGTGGTTAAATGTTGTCCTACCCATGGGCACACAACGACATGAAAAGACAACAGTCGTCTGGATTTAAATAAACCTCAATGAATACATCTTTACCTAAGCGCGCATTGCATTATGAGAAAAAAGAGTATCTGCGAACAATGATCCAGGTACACTATTATTAACCCTGGCACTCTAACACATACATTAATTTGTATCACTACCGATTAGTGTATATGAAAGCGGCACCCACAGTAGTTGGAAGAAGGAGAAGGCATGCAGTGCTTTCTATTGTTGGTACTCTAGGGTTTCTTTGTGGTCGGCAAAACATGCGAGACGGTGAATTCTAAAGATACGTAACGTTTTGCCTATATATCTATATCACCTCTTGGGTGTCAACCGTGTAATCCATGGTTGAGTAACTTTCTAGCAAGAGAAGGAGGTCTCAAAATGTGCCAAATTGCATTCTTGGTCTCCATAGAAAAACAATCAGTTGCATCAGGGAGTTTGGCACATTTTTGTTGAGACCTGCCTGGTAATAAAGGAGAGGTAATCAGCCATGAGAAGAAAGTGATTTCAAATGAATGGTTGTCATTTAAAAAGAGCCAAAGAAACAGTATCACTGCATTTCAAAATGAAAACAACCTTCAATAAAATAAGTTTCCAAACTTTTTGAGGATTTGCTGAAGGAGGGGGTTGCAACTTGTTCAGAAAAGAGTGTGGAACCCATTTCGTTACAAGAAAAACCACCAAACGAAAATATGACGTTTTCTTACACAACATGAGGGAAGTTCGAAATACGAAACAAAGCTAAAAGTTCAATATGGCTTAAAGAGACACTAACACATTTTGAAGAAAGTGCGACCATCAATTTTCCCAAACCCATATTTGTGCATGGTTTGCAAGACTTCATTGATGTGTAACTCTACCCGAAATGTGTGTGAAATCAAAATGAACACGTTAATGTGCAAATGAAATTCATTTTGTAATAAAACCACTCCGGAGTTTTATTAAGAAAACCTATGTTCACAGTGTCAAACCACAAGAAAATTGGCATTGGATGATTCCATTTTTGACCGATCCGTCACCTCGTGGGGTATATAGAACTGAATAATGGATATGAGTCCACATATCATGTAATAAGAGAATTGAATAAAGTTGGTCAGTCAGTGAAAGCAAATTGAAGGAATTTTTTATACATGTAATTTGTTAAAATAAGACCCTTGTTCTTTGAATAACTAATGTAAGTGCGCATGGTTCGGCATATTCAGGTAGGAACCTCGAAAGTGGCAGTGAAATAAATAAGGGAAAAGGTGGTATGTAATAATTAACAATGCCTTCGTTGTTGTAATATTCCCATTCATGTGGTGCCAGGTCCGAGGAGCCTATCCACGCAAAGGGGTAATCTACAAACCAATTATGGTCTTCCCATACATGTCCGGGTAATGTAATTGTTAAAAAGACCCTGTGTTTCTTGAATACTAATGTACGTGGCATGCGTTCGGCATATTCAGGTAGACTCGAACTGGCATTGAAATAAATAAGGGTGTTATGTAACAATAAACAATGCATTCGTTGTGTAAATAATTCCCATTCTGTTGTTGCCAGTCCAGAGGCTGCTATCCACGCAAATGGGTACAATCTACTCTATAGTTAGATTCAACCCATCGTGTCACCAGGGGAAAAGTTTTGGACAGCGTCGATTTCGATTAGTTGGAAGAGGAGACTGAAAAAGAAAAATATGTGGCCCGATCATCTATTTCAGAACCATCTAAAAATATGGCTTTTCATGTTGCCATCATATTAACAAAGAGAGTGCAAATACTTTTTTGGTCGCCTAAAAAGTCAGTAACATTCAACACACCTGTGACATGGGAATACCACTGAAGCATATACGATTATAGTCAGACTGGTTTGAGAGTTAAAGTAGCTCTAAATGCGCTTCGTGATTTGAATGCTTTTTTACTACAAAGCGTAAGATTGATTTCTCTGTTATTGACTACATGTTTCAATATATTTAAAGTGGAGGATTTTAATTTCCACCCACTGCACACATGCCCCTCATTCAATGTCAATACCTTCGAAAAAGTGCTAGAGGTGACACGATGGGTTGAATCTACTATAACCAACTTATGAGTACTTCTATACATGAGGTGACATCAATGTACACAACACACGGTAGCACCTGTCTACTGGACATGTTAGGCGCTACGAAGAATATGCCAATGCGTTACAGCGCATAGCCTTATCACGCCTGATGAGCGGAATTTAAAAGCACAAGCCCTGAATATGTCACGAATATGCTGGCAGAGTGCTTGGGTCGTTGCGGGGCGTTGACGTCAAATGTCAACTCATCTATACCGTGGAAGATGGTATATGGACATCCATTTCACATTGGAACGAAATCCTAAGTTCATAACATGTATTGACTGTACAGTTGATTCAAAAAGAAGCTTACTCATTTTGATTGTAGTATTAGGAAAAAGTCTTGGAAGGACGTCCTTGTAAACTAATATGTCATTAGAAAAACAGTGTTTAGATTCATACCGAACAAACTTGCCGTAACAGTTACACACTTGGACGGCAGTTTGTCGGGTGCAATCCATCATTATGCCAAATCTAAGTACATTGCTATGTTATCCTGAAAGAAGAGAGTAATCTCGAAGCGAGAATAAATTTTTACTATATTAGTGAGATTACATCTAATATAACACGTTGTTGTGCTTGATGCACACATCAACATGATGTAGAATGTCTGAAAGAAATATGACAATGTGAACACTGTTATGGTTTCTGTGTATTAAATTAGCCTAAATTGGGCACATCTCACAATCAAGCGAGCAACATGTAGATGATGATTACAAAAATACCAATTAATTTGACTATAGTTAATCGAAACGCGTCCTACAACAAGCTTATCTGAGGTTTCTTAAAAACACTAAGGAATCCTCTGTGTGTCATCTTCACATTCGCCAACGGAATTCTTATGAAAAAACACACATAAGCCTCCATGAGCATGATAGCATATGCAGAGCAAATAGTTACTCCTTAAGCAAAATATTGACTATACACATTTTCAATAGTTTATAAGGAATAACTAGCATCTTTTTTGTTTCCTCCACAAAATGTTCATAAGATAACTAAACAGCCGATTGCGTAACTTATCACCCCCCTTTCTTTAACATTTAGTGACGTTTTGTGCTCCTTCGTTTTGGACACAAAACAACACGTAGCAGTGCGCGTCGCATTTCTCCTCCGTTAATTTTCATTAGATTTTCAGCGAAGGAATCTCTGTATGTTTGTTATCTAAAACTTTTAATGGAATGTATCTATATAAGATAAGAGAACATAAATTCACCCAAAAATAAAGGTGAATATTAGTTCAACACAGCATAAATATGTCTTAACGCGTGTGTGATTTGACAAATAAAAGGCGGTCCCATAACAGGTGAGGCCGTTGTTTTCATTTATATAAACAGGATCTTATTAAAAAGATAGCATTGATGAACTTTATGTTGATAAAAATAAATCAGTCTACACAAACAGTGATATATCATCATTTTCGCTTTGAACACCCCGGCAAAACCAGACTCGGTGACCTTTAGCGAGACGTGTTCTACATCACAACATGCCAGCAGGCCCTATAGGCGACCCAATCAGATTGTCAAGGGGCCTATATTTAAATACCAGTTGTCCATATCTACTCACACATCTAGTAGGATAACTGCGTGTTATTACAATTTTGCGCATGTGCTTATTGTTCGGTGACTTACTATTTGTTTCCTTTCTTTTCTAACTTCATCTCTTTGGTCCGCTCACAAAAAAACGTGTTTAAATAGACTCGTCTTCATCACACCATTTTTTTTCGTATCCATCGCCCGCCCCCCGCATCATGACGTCTTCAGAAACAAACGCTCGAATCTAACGTTTAGTAACCCAAAAGTAACATATTCTTAGCAAAATCTGTGAAAAATTTTTTAAGAAGCCGATTTCAACTGATTTGGTAGGTAAAGGTGTCAACATTTACCCAAAAAAGTGAGTTATCGTAGGGGGTGGGGACAGTGTTGATTCTTCGAGAGTCAAGGTCAATAACAGGGGGTTCAAATTTTGAAATTGATCCAATCATGTTTGAAATATACCAAGTTAATAGTTAATCATAGGATTCCAAAAAGGTATAGTTTGTACTATATGCGGCCGAAAGTGCGAGTTATAGGCCTAAACAGCAAAATCAATAAAAACGGTCATTTTCAGGTGTACAGGGTCAAAATTTAAAATTACTCCGATTTGGATAAAAAATGGTGCAAATATAGATGGCGCTCATAGGTAAAATAAAGAAAGTTTTTGACTGTCTTAAGCGGAGTTCCATGCAGGGCACGAAAGGTCAACGTCAGTGCATTCAATGGGGCTTGACCTTGTTTCCCCCCATCTTCAGTAAGTAAGCCTTAGAACTCAAAACTATTCCTTATTTTATCCCTATGAGCTCCATCTATAATTGCACCAGTTTTTGTTCCAAATCGGAGTAATGTAATTTTTAAATTGACCCCCTAGTACAATGAAAATGATCGTTTTATTGATTTTTTGCTGTTTTTAGCCGATACTCCAAACTTTCGGCGCAGATAGATACAAAAATACCTTTTGGAATCCTTGTGATTTTAAACTCTTAACCTTGGTGACTTTCAATATAGATCAATTTCAAAATTTGACCCCTGTTATTAACTTTTGACTCCGAAACAAAAAAAACCGCAATTCCCCGCCCTACGTTGACACCCATACCTACCAAAATCAGTGAAATCAGCTTCTTAAAAATTTTTCACAGATGAAACGTACATCAGGGATAATAGTTCCTGATACTCCGGGAAAAAGCTTAGACCTGTCCTCCTACCGTATACCGAAGAAGACACCAGAGGTAAAGATGGAGGACAGATACGCCCGCCCACGCCTGGCCCAAAGATGGCGGAGGAAAGACAACAGAAAACTCCCCTCTCCGACGTGCTAAGCCAATGGTTTGGGGTGAGCTGAGCAAAATCAAACATGTTCGAACCACAGCGTCAAAAATTCACTTTCTTGGTAAGGATATTCAGGCGGCAGCGTTAGCAGAAGAACTAATTCTACTATGTTCACCATTCCAAAGGCTCTCCCCCAGTTACATGGAGGAGAGCTCAGCTTGGGCTTCCAGTGATGGGAGAACATTTTGGGAGATGTTATAAAAAAGCTTAATGGATGACACAAAATGTATCTCCTTCTGGACACGAAAACAACAAAGTGAATGTGACACAGAGGCATCGGAATGCTCAGAAAGCCACGTTGATTTCAAAAAAGCATTCCTTCGGAGGAAACGGAGAGAAGGGACTGGAATCTTCAAGATCGTCGACCGATCGATTGAAGAGAAACTGAAGAGAAAGAAGAAAGCAAAACAGGAAAGGTCAAAAAACCAAGACCAACTTCGGGGAAAAAGTCATTGTGAGAAGTCAGGAAAGAGGAACAGAAACCAAACAAGCAGCTTACGTCGGCTAAAACTATAAGCCGAAAAATAAAACCAAACGTCTTTTTTAATACCACCAAATATTCCAAAAAGAGAGATGATTGCTGTCATGTTTTGCTTGGATATCAAAGAATACACATTAAACGTACCCTTGAATAGAGCTAACAACATGGCCAAAAAAAAAAAGTTCGTAAACAGGAATATTAAAAGGCAAACTAAGGACAAAAATAAGTCAGAAATGCTTTTTAAATTCCAAAAACCAAAAACAACTAGAGGTCCAAAAAATTAAAGGACTTGGCAATGCGACAAAAAGTTGCGTCATTAACATAAGCAACGAAAATTTCTCTGATGCAGTATTATCTGTATTAGGGAGAGGTTTTAAATTTATCGATATCCCAAAAGACCTAAAGCAAACAAATGCTGGACAGGATACGAATTATCATGGTAAAATGCGAACAAGTTATTTTTTTTACATAATGTCCAATAGAAAGCAAAACGAACACACAAGTTC
>JAMKCH010044104.1:0-11998 GCA_023653785.1 Ophioderma brevispina | reverse complement strand
GAACTGATATGAATAAGTGGCACACACCAACGCAAGAGACAGGTAATATTTTGCATATCGCGCATGATTTCGTCGTATGCTCAGTATCATTTTGGTTTTTGAACGCGAAATGATAACCGAATATTTCCACCCGTATTTGGTGGTAATCGACAGTATAGAGTGTGGCGTAGCAAGGCAGGCTTTGGTGTATTGGCAATCAGGACATTTCCTATTGTGTAACCGAACCTCCACAACTTTACAATATATCAATATTAATGTCATGTCACTGGTGATGAGGCTGACTGGTTAGGGCATAATTACGGGCATTTTATTTGGTCAATGGATTGTTCATTGACCACTTCATGCCCAAAGTTCTGTACTGGGAAAGGTTGAAATCAAAAATTCCCACAGCTCAAATTCATAGAAACTTCGTGTGTGAAATTCAAATGTTGACATACAATGTATTGAAAACTTTTAATGGTGTGGTTTCACGTTAAATCCCTCTGCCACCAAAATTAACACACTGCAGGATGATTAACTGGTCTACAGCCAGCCATTCTGTACCCGTGCTAGGCACATTCTGGGCCTCACACACCAGGCTTCAGGTATAATATTGGCAATTCTGACCTCCTGTTGGTCAAACATTGGGCAGAGAGCTATATCAGTTGCAGTTTCATGAAAAACGAACTCAAAGCGAGACACTCTGGATAAAGTCTAAGAGGCACAATCAGAATTGCTATTCTCGCTAGCTTTGAGCAATGGGTCAACTTGACTGTTTAAAACAAGGGAACACTGATGCGAATCTGGGCTAAAAGCGACCAAAGTCTGGGAACGTGATAAGCTGTGGAAGCCATTGTTGGGAAACATGTTACTTTGTGACTCAAGTAAACCATTTACAGAGTGTATAATTTATGGGGAAAATTAGGAAATAATTTGATAACCAACATTAATCTCGTATGAGCCAAGTTATTTGGTTACTGATACGATTTTTTTGCAAATAATGAAGGCAAACCTAAACTCACTGTGTCAATCCACCTTTATTGGCGCCCTAAAAATTAATTCAGATTCTGAATCTGATATTCAAAACATTATTGGTAGAAATTGCCAGCAATTTAACATTATACAGTATATACACATTGCAAAAAACAAAAAAAAATTTTTTGATAAGCAACTTCAGAAAACAAATGTTTCACTGCTACATTAAAATTCATAGTGGCGCTCCCATCTCCTTTCCTCATCTACAATTCACTGACCTTTACCACACCACTCTTGGCTTCCAATTGCTGATTGCATACATTGATCCAGCCCTATTGGCTAGTTTTGATCATATTTCATTTATCTCTTTCTGATATAAGCAATTTAAATATAGTTAACACAAATGACCTATTCCATCTGCAATTTGAGTTCCAGACCACATGCAGTTGAATTATCTCATAGGGTAGCTATTCACTAATTATTCTATTCACATCGTTGATTTAGTTTTTTTTGTTGCAATAAAAATTTTGTACCTACAGGAGAAATCGAACCAGGACCTGAGGATAACAAGATTAACACCTATAGTGCATGCCACACAATCCCGCCGCCAAAATGTTCATTCCTTTTGTAATATATATAATAAATACTTCATGGAATAAGCGCAGACATAATCATGATTAGCGCCGCTATGATACGAGTTGAAAAGATGTGTCAGGGAACACAAGTTAAGAATGGGAATAAGTCCTTTGCGTATAGTACTTCCGCATATGTCAACATGTTGATTACGATTAAGCAAAATTACAGTACCGCTTGCTTGTGGCAGGTATCACCAGAATTTTGTTGCTTTCTTTGGTTCCTACAGTAAAGTCACATCCTCCCTGCTAGATTGTGACTGTCAAACAAACAGACTGGTAATCACAAGTTTTCGTTAGAAAAAAGAATGAACAAGGACTTCAACCATTATTTGCCAAATTCCACTAGAGCATGGGAAAATTCCAAAATACTTTATGGTTCACATGAATGAAATCCTTGTTTGAGTACTCAGCATATACACGACTGCCCTCCAAAATAATACCATTGCTAAATGGAAAGTGTAGTTTTTTTTCTGTGAAATTGTTTTTTTTTCATAATCAGTAAACATACTTAGCTTTCTTGGGCATCCAAAAAATGAATATCCTTTCTTTTGTCGTTTAAGCAAAACGCCTTTAAATATTTTTTAACCAATTGCTTACTAACAGAAGCTTTAAACATCGATACATCGTCGTTATTTAAGACGCTTAACTTGAGTGGTTAAAACACCTATTGTGTTTAAATGGTTGATCGCACAACGTGAATTATGGCTTTCCGTAGCCTTTAAGGTGCTACACCAAATGCGCGAGAATGATATGCACCATGGCTGTTGTCAATTGGACAGTGCCATAAGCCGTGCATTTGGCGAAAACCACTCTAAAACATTCTAAAACTAACTCCGTACCTAGTTTAAATTTTGATGAAATTTGGCAAGTTAAAATGCTTTACTTTAACTCCTTTCTGGAATGGCGTTTACTTAAGCCATACGTTTTTCACATCTAAACGTTCGTTTAGCTTAAACACCTTTTTGATACGTGCTATATGTTTAAATATTTTACAAAAGCCATTATTTTGTTTTCCTCATCCTTGTTTACGTCCTTCATTAGAAATTTTAAAGTATGCCAAGAAATAAGGATTATTTGTAGCAATTTTTTTAAAATACTTCTTGGAACCAGGGAATTAAGTAGCTAGTCAACAACCGTTTGCTTGAATGTGCCACTGACTACAAATTATAAAGACATTGGCCTGCAAAACCTGTCACAAATTGTCATAATAGAGTATATCTGTAGAAGATCTTTTCACACAAAGGAATTACCATTGTAGCATTCACTGTGTCCTTTAATGGAACCAATGTGCCCAACTCATAATTTAATACTCTGGTTCAGAGCCCTCGATCATGTTTTATTTGGTTTAATCGTGAAGTCCCGTATTTGGAACCTATACCTATGGCAAAGTTTAATAATATCGACCGTGCAGCTAGTTACATCAATCCACATAGCCAGCACTACCCTGTCCGTGGCCACAAAGTATTTACGATCCGAGCACGAGTGCCGGTCGCCAACGGCATTGGTTTGGGTATAACGGTTAAGGCGGCTCTGCTCTGAAAGACCTGAAATGGAAATGCACCCAGAGTGGAAGCAACACCAGGCACTGGTGTGCATTTTGTTCCACACGTAAAAGTGGATTTTCATCAACTACATTAAAATCGATCATTCCGCAGCAGCAAAACTAACTAAACTTGACAAAACCCATATGGTTTTAAGACAACATATTACTACTCCGATCTTGTGGCAGAAAAAATGCAATATTTTAATAATTTTGGGGTCAGTCTATAGACTGTTTTCCCAAGGTTTTGTTTAAAAGCCCATCAGTTGCTTGTATACCACTACACATTACTGCATGGTGGATTCCGAAGTTAGTGAGCTCTAAATTCTGATTGTTTATATAAAACAGCACACAAGATACAACCTTTCTGCTAACAAGTGTCTTTTGATATACAAGACGTCCGCGGATTGCGTCACTCATCTAATAAGTTTCTGTGTGTAGCCATTCCAATGTATAGAGATCAAATTTCTCTCCTTCATGTGACATGGTTTGCAATCTTGACCACTTCAAACACAGAAAATAAATATCTGAGGAAATTAAATAAACCAAGACAAAGACTTTCCATTTAATTGCCTGACGGAGAACCATGTGAGATACTAAGGCCAAAGAAAGTTGGGAAATCCCATAATTTATGCTATTTGATTATAACATGTAACTATCACAGATTCCTGGTATATAAACAATATTGTAACAAAACAAAATAAAATTACATCTCATTTAAAAATATTTCTGAAGTTGGTTTTGCCCAAAATTCCACAAAACACAGACCTGGAAAAAGCTACTTATCCTGGTTGGAGAGGGCGCCGAAAGTTGGGGTCAAATTTTCTCACTGTAGCCCAATTTAATTGTCTATCCATCCTCGTTCTCGCAGGTTTTTTCCGAGAACTTTGCTTTCCTCCTTATTCTAAAATCAGATTTCTTCATTTACGTCTTTCTTTGCTGTTCTTTGGTATCCCTTAATTGACGGCACACTGCTGATAAACATCAGTCTCAATTCAACCTACCTTGACAGGTACAGAAAGCACTCTGCCATTTACTTTCCTGGGTTTGCCTGTAACAATCTTGCCTATACCAGATGATGTGGATAATGACTGTCATTTTACTGGACTAGCACTAAAATAAGTTGTCCTCAGGTTTTTTCATAGAAAGTGTACATGATTGCAAGATTTTGCATGATCTTCAACATGCAACGACATTCCCCAACTGGCATGTCATTGATGGGAGAGAATTTGAATGTCAAGCACCAATTAGCACCTTGTAAGATTTCCTTGTCAACATTCACACAATATCAGACACATATTTTCAGCATTGAATACATTAAAGAACAATCTCAACGACTTCCTAAATCATGATTTTGTAATTCAACAAATTAAAACAATTTGGAACATTGAATCTTTCTGCAGTGCTCACATTAAAAACAGCACATGAAAATCAAACCAAATGCTGGCAAGCAGACTGCAACCTCTTTTACAAGGTGTCAACAAGAGAATTTCCAGATCATACGCCATATTTTTCATTGATATGTAGTGATGTCTTATAGATTAGACTATCAATAGATTCCCTACCTTTTATTTGGCAACAGAAACACTTAAAATGAAAACAAAGGTGATTGTTATGCCCTTATATTCAATAGAAAACGTAGGCTGAATTTCCTATTTACTCCTATAGGAAATTAGAATTTCACAATTTTTGTAACAAAGAAGCATTTCAGCTTGGACTCAATCCTTCAGATGGGGATCTTTTGAATAGAAACGTTACAACAGTGCAAAGAGCAGAATTTTTCACATATTTTAGGGACACCTGTTATTTGAAATCTCTTTTTGCACCTTAACAGTTGGCATCCAGAGCTTACAGATGAAAAACATGGCAATACATGCAACTGTCACTCCTAATAATTAAAATACAGATCTCTCTCTTAGCACAACCGATCTTTAAGTGATTCTTATCCGTCTCATCTGGACATCACAGCCCAGGGCACTACATGTCAGCCAATTTGTAGCAGCCCACCTACTACCCACTACTCTATTCACAGGCCACAAGTTCTAGATTTTTTGTTTTCTCAGAAGTTCTTTGACTGCAACGTTTTTGATACATGCTTTTTTAGCTGAAAGTATCTTTTTTTTTTCAGAAAACAAGATTTACAAGTCGATCTAAATACCTTTAATCCCTTAAAAAGGCAGCATGTCTTAGCCATATCCTAACATGTATTGGCTTCCAGTTACACAAGGGTCCATCTTTAATGTATCCATAATAAGCTCTTATCTACCTGGTAAAAATAAAATTATAGAGCTGTAGTCTGGGTCTCAGACAAGGTGCTCTGCCTTTCCTAGTGACATTTCAACCTTCAATACTACATAAAGCACCCCTTATGTTACTAAATGGAAGCAACCCCTGTCTTTGTCACCGATCCACCATTCTGTGTAAAGAATTTGGCTAAGCCAACACTTCTCTCCTCACCCTGCTTGGGCTCCTATGAAAGACATTTTAAACAGAATATGGAATTTACTACAAAATAGCTTTTTTTTTTTTAATTACTTATTTTTTGTTATTTGATTGATTGATTTGCATATAAAGATACTCATAACTGCATGATATTCAAATATGAGCTATCATTCTACAGCAACCTACTTGCTTGTTAACCATATCTTGAGCTCTAATCTACAATTAAAGTCCAGATTGAAGTCCTTAAGAAAACTCAGTAAAACCAAGAAATGTGATGAATCATCTCATGATCACTTATGTTAATAATACACTATGTATAACATGTAGTTTATTTCCAATAGTACAAAATACCCCCTAGCATCATTGATGGCCTTCCTAATAGAGGGTTCACATTAGCAAGCCTTGCATACATCCCTGCCAACATCAGGGTCCTATATTCTTGAAGTACCATAGATTCAGCTCTAATTCAATAATTTTAATTGTAAATTTGTTTTTTTTAAAAGTACAGAATCTGTGTCATCAACACATTACCTATTTTATAAAACAAATTGTATAACTAAAATTTTTTTCTATTAACCAAATAATTTGACAGCTATCCTGTGGGTATGCCATAGTGAAAACAAAGTGGAACCACCCGACTTGGAATATCCCCAACATATCAATGTTGATTTCTACAAAGGCACTTGACCACCATGGGAATATTATAACAAATGTTCCGTTGGAAGTGTTTACAGATTACAAGAACAATTAAGGTTACACTTGTCACAGACGGTCTCCCACTTATTGTTTACAGGAGGATAGGGAGAATGTTACCAATCAGGGTACTAAAATGCCATTTCATAATGTTTGCTGACTCATATTTCAAAATGTCGCTTTTTTACGTGCATAGATTGCATTTGTGATCTTACACCCACCTGTCATGTGTTTTCAACATATGTCTTCAAAAAAATTGTGTGAATGTCGCAAAAATATGTGTGTTTCAACATGATCTCCAACTACAGGTTTATATCACTGCAGCTGCGTTTAAAACATTCCATCATTGCAGTTATTATTTTTAATAACAAAGATGCCACTTTTTCTTTCTGGTTGATTGAATAGAAGGGAAGGGGTGTTTGTACAAGTACCATACCTGGAAAACGATCAGTTTCTAATGGCATAACCAGCAGGAGGACAGGGGTTGAGTGCCCCCTACTCACCCTCCCCCACCCACCCACCATCCCCCAAATGAAACGGACCATTTGTAGTGTCCATGGAGAAGGACCCAAATTTTCCCCCTCAAAAATGCCTTGGACCCTTTCTGCCCCCCCCCCCTTCCACAAAGGTGGGTATGCCACTGGTTATTCATTTATGGTGGGGTGGTGGGTTTAAATGCAAATCATATATTACGCATGAGGTGATATGCATATTACATTTTTAGTTAGAAAAATTAAAAATCACATTTGGGTAAACAGTTAAATTTAAGCAGGGTATTTATATTTTACATTTAGGAATGCCAATTTATGGTAACTTTAAAGCAATTACAAAGGAATGATTTTTTTTTTTATTAAAATGAATACCAACTATAAAAGAGTAACAAGAATACCTGGCTGTATAAACTGATAATCTTGAATTAATTTAACGAGCTGTCACTCATCTGAAGTATGGAAATGACGTCACGGCAAAAGGTTGCACCTAAAGCCTACCAAGAGGAGAATTTTACACCTAAAATAGAGTGATAAGCAACCAGGTAGTTTGAGGTGGTACAAGTGGAATCATTCGATCTCAGTAAGTCATTGCTTTATTTGTTGATTTAATCATCACTCAAACAAGTGATTATTTCATGAAAACCAAGAATGACTGTGTGGAATGATATTTTTGGCTTTTATGATGATGATTGAAATGTGTCAATTGATTTGTTAGTAGCTCACACACCATGATTTTTTAATGAACATCTATGTTTATTTCCCATACACAATGTGTGTGACAAAATTAAGAGTAGATTCTGTTCTTAAACAAGACCACCTTTTAAAATTTGAAATACTCCAAATCACAAGCACATGGCATTTTTTAATAGTTCTCTCTGCAAATGGAATTTTAAGACACACTCTCACCCACACATTTATCATACAGGACCACAATAATTGGCGCTCACTGGATTTTCAGCATAATATGAAACTATCTTTAGCAAACTATTTTTACATTATAAATACAAAACAAAATATAGACATATTTTTTTGCAATGAAGAAAAAAGCGGAGAAGGACGACAAATTTTAAGGAAATACTCATTATGCGAGGTTGGCTGTAACACCACAAGCCTCCGTACCTTTTTGAATGTCCATAAAATTGGTTGTGATCTGACCCCAATAGTTGAAATACAATTGGCATATCCCATATCCATAGACTGACTCGGATGGACCGGGTCCCCTGAGAACATCTTCAGTTTGGGTTTTTTTTGTTGTTTAAGTGGCCCAGGATGTAACTAATGTCCAACATTTTGATATGCAAATATTCATATCATTTTTCATCAGTTTTTTTTTTTATGGTAAAAAATCCCAAATGATAGTGCCTTGATACATATATCAAGAATCTTAGTCCTATCACCGTGAAATACTGCACATCTGGCTTAAAATTATTCTTTTTACCATAGATCCCAGAGCCTTAAAACATTTTCTTAAAAAAAAAAAAAGCTGTTTATGTATTTAACAACACAAGAATAAAACAACATAAAGCACAGGGCTTGACATCGCATCCTGAAAATGAGTAAGTGCATAGTGCCATATTATTAATTTACAACAAAGTTCAAAGATTGTCAATTTAATTCTGGTTTTCAGAACGTGATTCTAACCGTAGTCTAACAAAGGTGTTGCAACCCACCTAAGTTTTCATCAATTGCTAAATATATTCAAATATGACCAATGGCCTACAAAGGGCAGTTGTATGACTGCCCTTGTGTCACCGTGGCAACAAATTAAAAATTTATAGCAAATGATATAAAAACCTGTGTTTATACATTAATTTGCTCAAATTGGAAATTGGAGTTTGAATATCTAGCAAATTTGGTGGTTTCCGTGGATTAGACCTCATTGATAACACCATAGAAAAAGGGATCCCGATAGCTATACATGATCAGAAATTTACCATCATTATCAGGATGGAGTTTACAACAAACCCCTTAGAGACAGTACAAAAAATAAACTGAGATGTTCAAAGAAATACAAGTCAAACATACATATTTATATACAGAAAGCTCAGGAACAGTGCAACGTAATATATCAAAAGAACGTAAAATACAGAAAGAAAGTTTGGAGGAAAAGTTCAACAACTTACAATAATTCTGACATTTCTGCCTCAATTAAATCCCACAAAATAAGAGGCATGCACAAAGCTGTGCCCATTTTTGAAGTTGGTTGCATCAAAGTTACATGAATTATTTCAAGTTAAGTCCTCATTATTCTTGATTGTTATATAAATATAAGACTTCACTTGTCCAAAAGCCAACCAAAAACTGAAGCTTCATCAGTCAATGATTTCAAAATCGAATATTGGTTAATTTATAAAAAACAAAATACGGGGTACCCTCTGTACAATACTGATTGTCTATAATTGATTGATTATTGATCATACCACGAACGTTAGTTGTTCACACTGCCCAGCAGGCACCATTTGGGGTTCACTCTTTTTGCAACAAGTGAAACAGGCTCATTGCACCCACTGCCTCTGAATTTCAGCCTTTTCTTTTTAATACACCCTGCTGCATAATAATAGAATGAAGGCCATTAAAAAAACAGTGGGTGCATTAAGCATTTTGCCAAAACCACTGCAAATCCCTTTTGCAATGGAAACCAACTAGAGCTCCAAACACACACAAAATATCAGGAAAACAAATGTACACGGCGTTTACCTTGCATGATGCAATTAAAAAAGATTCTGAAATGTGGGGTACTAGTTAAAAAGCTTCAATCTTGAAAAAAAGCTAAAAGTTGAACAGGAACTCTGAAAAACACTGAAGGTTGAATAAAATGAAATACTAAAATCAGATGAAATCCTGAAAAGTTTACCTCTGAAAAACAAAGCACAATGCAGAGACTTCTGGATATAATCATGAACTTAAGAGGGTAATTGCGTCATACATCCTACACCATCTAGATCTTAGCGGGTTCATGCTCACACGCCCCCTATACATTCTACACCATCTAGATCTTAGAGGGTCACGCCCAATACATCTACACCATCTAGATATTAGAGGGTCATGACCCTATACATCCTCAACCATCAGATCTTAGAGGGTCATGCCCCATACATCTACACAATCTAGATATTTTTATAGGGTCAGTCAAATGGCCACTATACGCTACACCATCTAGATTTTAGGGGGTCATGTCACATGCCCCTTAAACATATACACATCTAGATATTAGAGCGTTCATGTCACATGCCCCATAAATCTACACCAGGGGTCATGCCCCCATACATTCTACACCATCTAGATATTATAGGGTATGGCACATGACCCTATACATCTACACTACACATCTAAATCAGAGGGTCATGTCACGCCCCTATACATCTACACCATCTAGATCTAGAGGGTCACGTCCCCCAATTACATCTACACCTCGTGATATTAGAGGGTCATGCCCCAATACATCTACACCATCTAGATCTTAGAGGGTCATTTGCCCCATACATTACACCATTAGATCTTAGAGGGGTGTGTCAGGTCACATGCCCCTAGACATCTACACCATCTAGATCTTAGAGGATCATGTCACATGCCCCTATACATATACACCATCTAGATTCTTAGAGGTCATGGCAATGCCCCTAACATCTTCTACACCATCTAGATCTTAGAGGGTAATTGCCCCAATACATCTACACCATCTAGATCTTATAGGGTCATGTCAACTGCCCTAACATTACACCATCTAGATCTTAGAGGGTCAGGTCAATGCCCACTATACTATCTACACCATCGAGATTTAGAGGGTCATGCCCCAATACATCTACACCATCTAGTATTAGGGGGTCAGTCACATGCCCCTGACATTACACCATCTAATCTTAGAGGGTCATGTCACATGCCCCTATACAATCTTACACCATCTTATCTTAGAGGGTCATGCCCCAATACATCTACACCATGTAGATCTTAGGGGGTCTCTGTCACCATGCCCCTATACATCTACCCCCACAATATAAATCTTAGAGGGTAATGTTCAATGCCCTTATACATCTACCACCATCTAGACTTAGAGGGTCACGCCCCAATACACTCTACACCAGCTAGATCTTAGCGGGTCATGCCAATCTAAATCTACCATCTAGTCTTAGGGGTCATGTCACATGCCCCAACATTACACCATCTAAGATCTAAGGGGTAAGGACCAAACATCTACACCAATCTAGGATCTATAGGTCATGTCATGCCCCAATACATCTACACCATCTAGATCTTAGAGGGTCCTGTACATGCCCCTTACATCTACACCATTAGATCTTAGTAGAGGGTCATGGCCCCCCAATACATCTACACATGTAGATCTTAGAGGATCATGTCACATGCCCCTATACATCTACACCATTAAAGGTTAGAGGATCATGTCACATGCCCCTATACATCTACAACCATCTAGATATTAGAGGGTCCACGCCCCAAAATAATCTACACCAGAACTTAGGGGGTCATGTCACATGGCCCCCTATAATCGAAACCATCTAAAATCTTAGAGGGTCATGGCACATGCCCCATACATTATTACACCATCTAGATCTTAGAGGGTCACGCCACATAGACATCTACACCATATAGATCTTAAAGGGTCATGTCCCCTCTACATTACACCATCTAGGATCTTAGAGGGTCAGGCCCCTATACATCTACACATCTAGATCGGAGAGGGTCATCACAATACATCTACACAATCTGATCTTAGAGGGTCCTGCCCCAATACCTCTCACACCATCTAGGATATTAGAGGGTCATGCCCCTATAAATCTACACCATCTAGAATCTTTAGGGTCTGTAACCTGCCCCTATCATCTACACCATCTAATCTTAGAGGGGCATGTCACAATGCCCTAACATCTACACCATGAGATCTTAGAGGATCATGTCACATGCCCCTATACATCTACACCATCTGATCTAGGGGTCACGCCCCAATAAATCACACCATCTAGAATCTTTAGAGGGTCACGACCCAATTACATCGTACACCATCTAGATCTAGAGGCGTCATTGCCCCTATACATACACCATCTAGATCTTATAGGGTCATGGCACATGCCCCATACATTAAACCATTCTAGATCTTATAGGGTCAGTCCACATGCACCCTATACATCACACCATCTAGATCTGATAGGGATCATGGGCACATTTGCCCCGATACATCGACCCCATCTAGATCTTCGAGGGTCATGTCACATGCCCTATAACATCAC
>JAMKCH010044103.1:0-24475 GCA_023653785.1 Ophioderma brevispina | reverse complement strand
TCGGCGACAAACTTTTTGACAACTGATTGTAATATTCACGAACTACATTTGGTGTAACTTTATCGAAATTTCTTTCTGCAAACACAATTTTTCTTAAACTCTAGTTTTCCACGTCTTTCTATGGAGAATGGTCAATAGGGCGCTATAACATACAAATCTACTGGAGGCCGTATCTGCAAATTCCCCGATGGTTTTGTCTGATTTTTTGTCAGAGACGATAGCTTTCTTGCATGTTCCTTCTTATACCAGTTGTCAAAATTGTGCGCCACTGCTAAAATTGTTCTATAAAAAAAGAGACATTTGTAGGGGTCAAACAGCTGTGGAGTGGCGGTGTCTCAGCTGATTGAAATCCAGAATCGGCCGATCAAAAGGTTTCCTTGCAGACGGAGTTCCACCTTGAAAGCATCTCTTGTCTGCCCCTGTTGGTGGCAGAATTCGTGAAGCAGCCAGACATTGTACCCACCTCTGGCTAGATCACATTTGAGAACCACTGTGTTTTGGATACGATAAGAAGAATTTCAAATTTTTAATCATTAATTGCGCTCTTTAAGCAATGTGGTCTCCTAACAGGAATATTCTCTAAGTACTTGCTGCCCACATGCTACGAATTCAGGGCAACGTTAACGATGTCAACTGTCACCACCTGGCTGTTAGGTGCAGAATTTTAGTTAGGTCTGTCGTGGTCCCATAATGCCTGCCGATGCACCTTTATTGTATTTTCATCACCCAATGCTGTTTCCTTGGTATACAACGCTTATTGCAGCTCCTTTGATTCAGAAATTGATCTTCTCTTTACTCTCCCTCTTGGTCATGTCTTAATTGTCTCTGTATCATATATTCTTTCTCTATTATTATGTCAGACAACTCTTGTGGCTCAACTCTCTGATGGCCACTTGTAGGCTGTGCACCATCTTTAACTTCCAACCATGACATTCTGTGGAGGAACTGTCTACTCTGCCACATCTGCCTGGTACCAAAATCAGGCTTGCTAATTGGCTCTCTGGATGTGCATCCTTAACAAATCTCTCATACGAGTGCTCTGGCACCTCATTCGATTCTTCCAAGGCCTTAGGTAGGCACGATATACTTTCCACGTTCTGACTTCACCCCCGTCTACCCGAGTCATTTTTGTAACAAACTCCCGACCTCCCCCCCCCACCCTCGTGTTTTCGTTTACTGGAACATCCGATCCGGTAAATTTGGTTACCAGGTAGCTTAGAGTGGTCTTTTTTCCATGCTATCAAAATAAGTGGCCACCATCCCCCATTTATGCCGTCACTATTACGTCATATGTTGATGAAGTAATGAAAATACATGTCCTGAAATAGGGTGTAAAATTGATATTTCACAATTTTTAGCGACTCACAAACATATTATAGCACTAAATGCTGCTCATTTAATAAAACTAGTCCTTTGCCATCACGTAGTGTCCAAAAACTGCATGAAATTGGATATCCCTAACATTTTTGGCGCGCGGTCGTGGCCTGCTGCCTGGCCCTGAATTTTCCCCCATGTGTGTCTATGAAATGCAATGTCTGTACAATTTTGCTAACATGCTATCTTTATGCGTCCATTGTGACGTATGCTAGGCATTTTGGTAATCATTTTGGATCAATAGCTATCCATTGGTACCAAATCAGTGCCTGTGATATTTCTATGTTGTGCTAGGCATGTGTGGTACTTCTCTCCCGAAGGGTGGTTGCATTTTGGCAGCATTTTGAAAAAAGCGCCCTCTCCGTTTAACCGAGGGTGGGGATTTTTGCAGACAACCTGAATTCAATTACTTATGGTATAAGCTTCACAAAAATGTTGGTTCCTCCAAAAATTCCCTCGGGGGGGGGTGCAGGGGGTCATGGTAGTCCCATGTCTATTTGGGATAGATGGATTCTTTCGCAAGCTTAGGTAGGAGTGCCATACAGTAGGGTGGGCAAGTTACAACTTTTTTTTAATCGTGTGGATCTATGGCCATTTTGTCCACAAGAATCTACAAGCTTTTTCGCTGAAGTTAAAGTTTTGGGTTTGGGTTATGTTTGGTATAGACCAATAAGTTTTAATAGTTTTTTACATAAAGTCAATGGGACTTTTATAAATTAGTTATTTGTCCATATTTGCCATATCAACCTAATGAAACTATGTAACATGCGACTGTGCCAGGTAATTTCCTCCCTTTGTAAAAACCATAGGTTTCAAATAACCAAGTTCATTATTGTCTTAGATAAAGAAAATGTTTACCTTGCAGAGGGCGTGTAGTTTCACTCTTTAGCACAGCTACAACTTACCCACTGGTTTAAATATTTATAGAAACACCTCTTTACAAACAATGAGTTGCCTGCTACTAATATAGGTGACCCACTTCTACAAACCAGGAACATTCCAGTGACTTATTCCTCATTTGATCAAAACCAGTCAGATATGGTCTAAATCCCAGTTCATTCATCTTACAACAAAAGCAAGTATGACTTTTATTTGCCTTTATATACCTTAATCCACTAGCCAGGTGACTGGATTTCAAGTCTGCAAAAATGCTGTATCTAACATATGGATGCTTTTTCAAAGATATTCGTTTGCTGTTACCTTGTACCTGAAGTAGACAAAGACTGGAATGCTAACATTCACCTGTGCTTTACAATAGCAAAAGACTGGAATGCTACCAGTTAACTGTGCTTTAAGTAGACGTTGTCTGCCCACATTCTTTGGATGAATTTGAATAGCAAGGCAAAACAAAAAGAAGTTTGAACCTACTGATTGATATCTTATGTGATAACATTTCTTCGCAACAAGCTTCATTGCAAAAAGGGGGTTTTGTCACTGTAACTTTTCTTGGATTTTTTTTGTAAAAGTGGGTCACATATGTTTCACTATACCACAAGTGCCACATGCTGGTATGAAACACCCCAATACCATTCAGGTATTAGCCGTTATGTAACGGTTGCAAAGGCTTGCACCGTCCAGACAAAAAAAAACAATAACTCCTTCATTTTCACTCACTCACTCACAAACTAGGTTCTTGTTTTGTTTGTTCTGTGCATTGCCTTGCCTCCTTGAAGAGAGTGTTTTAGAAACGTGTATTTTCTGCCAATTGAGAATAAATTGCTATTTTTTTCTTTGACAATCATTTGCCCAAACCTAAAAAGCACCTATTGGTGAGTTTCAGCAAAATCCAGGATGAAGAGCATGTTTGTTTTTGTTTTCCAAAGTAGCAGAAAGCCCTCATAGACTTCATGTCAAAACTTAAACTCCACGAAACCAACCTAAAAATTAACCTTGAGTGGAAAAGCTTGCCTGATTCAATTTTCAGGAGCCAATTGGCCATAAATATGCCGATTACAAAAGATTTGTAAAAAAATTCATACTTGTTGCCCACCCCTAATAACAGATCTTGGGAACCTGTGTAAATAAGGCCTTTTGTTGACTTTCTTCTGTCTTTTCTGCCGTGAATTTGAATGTTGGATGTAAATGATTTAGGATTTCGATGTCTCGTCTATAGGTTTTCTCAGGATATATGTCATCTAGGATCTCTCGCAAAGTCTTTTCATTTTACTCTTTCCCATGTTAGCCATGTTCTATTTGTAAATAAGTTTCTAGAAAGGCGAAAGTGTGTTTCTGGTGCCTACCAGAGGCAGATATCTTATTGTAGAATTCCATTTGGCGGTAATGTTTTGGAAGCTGGTTGTCCGTTTTTTTCCCAGGATTCAGAACCTGGTATTTAATACCCTTTTAATGTCAAGGCTGTGAGTATATCATGCTTCTGTGGACATTTATATTTTTGGAGGTATAAAGTTTCTGTTTAAATAAATCTTGACAGAGGTAGATTGTAGACACTCACAATCGACTGCCTTTCAAATATATTGTTTTCCTCTTGGTTTCTTATTCCAAAGGGTATTGTCAATCAGTGGCGGATCCAGGATTTGAAAAACGTCAAAATTACCGGTGGGGCTGAATGCTGAAACCTTGTCCAAAATCTTCCACAATGGCTGATTTTGCAAGATTTGCAGAATTAACCGGGGGGGCGCGCTCCCCCTCCCCGCCCTCCGCCCTTTATCCGCATCACTGTTCATTCATTAGGGTGACTGATGTTTAAATGAAATATGTCCTGATCCTGAATATTTGTGTAAAATTTGGGGTATGTGGATGTAAGTTTAAAAGGTAACGTTAATTAACATATAAAATCAAATAAGTTGAAAATTTCCACATTTTTGAGTTTTTTTGCCCGTTTAATTTTCCGGCCCAATAGCTTACTCGAAACGATTCCGACAAATCCACTCGCAGGGCAAATGGTGGGACGTAAAAGTGATGACCATCCATAATTACGTCGTTGTGACCTCATATCGTTCAGTGTTGCCACTTACTAATAATTAAAACAACAACGAAATGAAACAAAATATGTCATCTGTAACTTATTTTTCTAATTTTATTATTACTTTCATTAATCCATCAATATTACGTGTCAGCAATCACAATTCGAGTCACACGATGTTTTGGTCATACACTTTGACGTCACGAGGCGAGCAAAATTGGGCAGCTTTTTGAGCAATGAGCGGGCGAAAAATCCGCCCGTCTTCTTCGTATGTCAAAAAAGCAAAAATTAAAATGCCTCTATTTTGTTAATTTTCATCAAATTGTATTATTTTTTGTAGGACATTTGTGATGTATGTACATCTTTTATGAGTAAGTCAAACTGAGCTTGACAAAAATCTTGACATATTTCCTTTAAGGTGGTTTAGGCCTTCTTGTATGTATTCTACAATAGAAGATCCAGTATCTTCCCACAATGCATGCTTTGCTTCCATTGGAAGTTTTTGTACATTTGTCATGTGGATCGTTAGAGAGAAGCTCTTAAAAGGTTGCAAGTTTGTGATCATACTGTCAATTTAGCCATGTTTCATCACTACGACCCACATCAGTACCTGTACAAAAACCTCCATTGGAAGCAATGCCTTGTGGGGAAGCTTATTGAAATCTTCCTCTTAGTTGCTACTATCAAGAATACCAACGCTTAAGTCTTTTGGACCCAAGAGTAGCGAGTATTTTTTTAACTCCGGGTAGACGTTTAGATCATGTTGTGAATTTCATTTAATGCAACTCGATCCCAATGACCTAACCACAACGTTTAGTGCAAATTTTACCGTCATTTTTCATAAAGTCATGATTGATATTGGTCTTATCGAAAACATCTGAAACTATTCTCACGATTAAGCATTCCTTTGTTCCTTTACTAGCTTCAACAAATCAATATCGTCTACTCTCTGATTTTATAAATTGTGAAGAACAACGGCCGGCTTTATCATGATATTTAATGCACACAAAGTGGGCCTCATCTCTGTAGTGCTTCCAACAAGGGATTAACCACCTCACTACTATCATCTTTACTCAAAAGTGTACCAATCAGTGGTATTGAAACATTTGGGGAATTTCTTGAAGACGTTCCGACCCCTTTACTGGAATTGTCTTCATACTGCTTTGAAGCTAAGAAATAACTATACGTATTGTGGCCAAGTTGGCGGCCATCATTGGATTTTAGAGTGGATATAGGACATGATATTCATTAAACAAACATCAAATTGTTCCCTGCACCCTAACACATGGGTAGACACCAGAATGATGACTCCTATGAGCTTAGAGGCCGAGATATAGGCTAATTTAATTAAGAAAGGCGGGCTATTTGGAAAAATGGCCGTCATATTACAAGATGGCGCGAAACCCGAAAAATGCCAACATTGTTTTCTGGATAATAATTTATGAAGTACTTTGTGAAAAAAATCATGGTTTGCAAGAATATACCCGAAATGCCCACTCATTGTGATTTAATGACATGAGTCACATAGGCCTACACTTTTGGGCCAATAATCACTTTTCGCAATTTTTATTATTTTCGAACATGTTTCGCTCAATATCTCCATGGTAGTTGAAAATCAATATTCTATGAAATCTGTGCACGAACGAACACTCAAAAAACGCAAGATCGTCTCACATGAAATTTGGCAACATACATCAAAGCATCAACAGGGCTATGAAACCATGAACACGGATTTTATAATTTGGTCTTCAATTTTGCAATGATGGGCCTAAAGTGAGGTTGGTCAGCTGTGGTGCCATGGAACCATATAAAAATCCGGCTTCATGGTTTTTCTGCGCATTGTACCCCTGCCACCTCTGCCCAACTTGTGTAAATGTAAGTTACCGTTAAGCACAGTTACATTTGTTCCATTAGCCAATCAGAGGCCCTGTTATATTACCATGGACCAAAAAGATCAAATAATGTCCAATTTATCAAAAAATTTGATAATACAACATGCAATGAATCCGGTTGGTAAAGTCAAGAAAATTGCAATCAAAAGTTGGTAAAACAACCTAGAGACCTAGACCCCTCCCCAAATACAATATCTTGTTAGAACCTGTGAAAACAAACGTGAAACAAAAGCTCAAATAACAACATGGCGCCGTGTAGAGAAAAATGTCAAAAACCATTTTTTTTTTTGCACACACGTAAGTCAAGTGGGCTACTACTACTACTACTACTCTACTACTACTACTAGACACAACCCAGGCCGTCGCCATGGGGGAGGGGTGGAACACCCCCCTGATCCTCAAAAGAAGAGAAGAAAAAGAGAGGAAAAGAGGAGAGAAGAAGGGAGAGAGAGAGAAAGAAGAGAGAAAGAGAATAGAACAGAAAGATAGAAAAGAAGTGGAAGAAAGTAGAAACGGCATCAGAAGATAAGCTTGAACTCCAGACTTAGCATAAATCCAATATCACAATATTTAAAATTGATTCCCCGCAAGCCAACTATTATGTTTCAAATTTAGCCCACAGTAATCAAGAATGCTATTTGCCAACATTATACTTGTGATCAAAGGTGTAAAAAAAATTTAAGAAACCACTACAGGGCCAGAGTTCGCATGGGCAAACAAGGAGGGTAGCATTGGCATTCCCCCCAGTTTTTGGTGTACTAGTGTTAGGGGAATTTTCAGTCGGGTAGCTGAAGTTGTCAAAGAAAAATGGAAGGGATCGTTCCCTAGCCCCCAGCACCATATAAACTTATAGAGGTCTACTGTGCCGTCGATTGGGTAGTGCCCATTCTTTCATTTGAATTAATTACGATACTCTACCCTTCAAAAATACCCTTCTTATATACTAACACTGCTCCTACACCCCAACCCGTTAAAGACATTGGCGCTCGCTATGTTTAGTTCCCCCTCAGTAGTATAAGCTTATATACTGTCCGTCTTAGTGAGTAAAAGTTAAAACCGAGTCCTTTCTTTTGAATGATTACTATGTTACCCCTTCAAAATGCATCCTGAAGGTTCTGAATTTCGTCAGTTTTACAACCCCCCCCCCCCGCAAAATGTCTATCTCTGGACACACCCAGATTTTAAATTTTCACGCAAGATTTCAAACTTCTTACGGTAATTCTTCCACTTTAATAAAATATCGATTCCTGGAAGAAATGTTTAACGTATGTATTGTCACATATGAATGAGAGCTATGGGTGAATAAGACTAGAGCGTAGTGTTCTCTCATTAAGGTTTTATTAGATAGAATATCATACATTTAACAATATGAATCAACTTAAATTAAATCATTTTCTCATTGACGCAACGACGCGACGACACCCAACGATCTACCCTCCACCTTGGAATCTTCTCCCTTTCCCATCATTTCCTCGATCATTCTGCCTTTATCGGACAGGAAGGGCGCTCGACCTCTAACCGTGACAACACCCAGCCTTGCCCTCCAGGCGAGACCCACTCGAGCCTACATATAAAATATTACAAATAGAAATCTCTTAACCATTTTCCCCCTATGATGAAATATTAATTAAAGTTGAAATATGGCTGCTACTGTTTTGTCTATTTGCTCACTCCAACAATCAACTAATTAAAAGTACTATGAACCTGAGCAAATGTGTGACAAACAAAATGCTATAACCTTGCTATAAACAGAATGATTGCTTTAAAAAACCGTCTTTACATCATACCCTCAACTAGAACTCTGGAAGGTACGGATATGGAGTAATACTGACACACCCCACTACTGAATAATGCATCCATGTACTAGCATACACCCCTATACAAGCAGATACCATAGTCTGAGAAGAAATTGGCCATTCCAAAGAGAATGGCCAGTCCTCAAGAAATCAAACCATATCCTCACAGGCACAGAAAAAAAATTTGGAAGTGAAAAAAAAAAATTGAATTACCCTAAGATTTCAACCATTGTTTAAGTATGGTGCCTTGCTGCACATGAGCCCAAATTGGAGAAAATCAAGTCGAAAAGGCTATACAAACACCCTAGTGATAATATAATATCAAAGGCAGGGTATAACACTACGGGTTCTCATTTTAACACTTGGAACCCGCTTTCAAAGAAGCTTGAATTCTACTCAGACCATGGAAATAGGCACACAAATGGAATTCGTAATCACTTGAAACTAAATTTCGTGTATAGTGATGTCCTCTGAAAACCAATCTGTCTATAATACATCATGCGGATACACCTATGGTTAGTGTTTACTCTCATTTCAAATAAATACACTAAACGGTGCCCTAGATTCAAAACTTTAAACTTGACCTCTATTATCATCCTACAACTGTGATAAACACCATCTCCTACAAGTACATTGGGTATCACTGAGTTACCTTCTACATTGTTAAAGACACAGTCCGTGATACATGTCTAACCACTAGGGCAGCACTGTTTTTCAAAGGAGGTTTGTTGCCATCTCACGGTCTACATGCCATCCTTGTTTTAATATCCAAATGTGTGTAAAGGCATTATTTCCAAATAATTGTCTCACACCCCTCGAGTTTTCAGCCCTCTAATTGGATTACACAAAAAGGACGACTATCCTACTAGTCGCCTTTTTTTTTTTTGTTTTGCAATCCGCATAGGTAATTAACCAATGAACTGCATCATGGCAGTCAATTTATGTATGTGCCTGTTGGGTTTTTTGTCATTAATGTGCATAACATGCTTTGCAATGTGTTGCCTTTGCTACATGTATTGTTCTGTGTAATGTGTGCATGGGTGTTTTGCTGTGTGATTTTAACTTTGGGTGGCATTGTTGATGGTGGGGATGGGTGTGTGTGTTTGTAGTGTGGGTTATGTGGGTGTGTGACATTAATTTACCCCCCCTACTTTGGGGTAATCTAAGCGACCCCTTCCTCATTATCTCCTGATTCAATTTGCTCCTACTTTTAACAAAAAAAAAAGAAAAAAAAAAAAAAAACAAAAACAAAAAAACCCTGTCTACTAAAACTTACAAATGCCCCTCCTTCTCAGTGTTTTAAAAAATGATCATTGCTCAATCACCCAATTTTAAGAGTTTGGTTTAAAAATTTTCACCTGGTCCAGGCAAACAACCAAAGGATCCAAAGAAGAAATATTCACCATTAAGCCTGTTGGTTTTTGAAAACAAATCCTGTTAACCCTGGACTCCATCACTATACCCTTTTCATTTTTAGTCTATCACATAACAATAAACACTCTCATTGAGTGGTGCTGGGAATAAAATACCCCATAGTGAACATCTGTTTCCTTATTTGGTTTTCAGTACAAACTCTGTCCCTGAAATTAAAGACACTATCAATTGGGATTGCTAAATCAGAAAATTGAAAAAATCCTAAAAATCAGAATTTTGCAATGTCTGTACAGTTACGGGTCCCGCCAACATACCTGCAAAATGAATAAGGCAGAATCAGCGCAATAATACAAAATCGGATATTTTTAGTCGTTAGTTAGTTTTCCGACGTAACCACTTCCCCTACAACACGTTAATTAATGGAGGGCATAATCTTTGAACATCCGTTTTTCTTCGTTTCTTTTCGCTTCTTTGTTTTGTAAAAGTAACTTTTAGTATTTACAGATAATATCCTTCACTTTTAATCTATTTCTGCAAATGTCAAATATTTTGTCTCATCCGTATGAATCACTGATCTGGTCTTTAAGACATATCATGATTGTAATCAGAAAACGTCACAAATCGGGGATCAAAAAAGTGGCGTGAGGGGGTTTTTTGCCATGTTTACACGTACAGGTATCTAACATACCCTGCACATGATAAGAACAGGAACAATTTAACCCTAATAGGACAGAACGGAATTTTAAAGTCATTCCTGTCCGTTCGGACACCTTCCACAACATTAACGATGGGGAATCGTCATCTTTGAACACTGCCGTTTTCTTCTTTTCTTCCCCAATTCTTCAGTTTGAAAAAGTACCTAACTCTACAGACTTAATCCTTCACTTTGACGCTATTCCCTGCAAATTTCCGATATTTTTCAAATCCTGATAGGTCCTTTTTCCACAATCCAACCCCCAATTTGTACACACTTTTAGTTATGCAAATGTGTTTTCTTGTTCTGCTTCATTTCCATATCGCCCATGCCATTATCAAAAACATGATGGGAGATTCTAATGTAACAGGTTATAACACACTATAATTGAATTTGTTGCATTCTGCCCCTGCCTGTTTTCAAATTCACCACAATACATACTTCCCTGAATTCATAATCAACTTATATCATTTGCATTGGTTTTTTTACTGACTACGCAATATCCCGCAGTACCCTCAAATTATGTAAGGAACGGCACCATTATTATTGGTGACTTTTTCCATAAGGAAAAGAATGTCTTTTCCAATACAATGGGCCTTTGAATTTGAATTCTTAACTGACAACCACCTCAACTTTTCCAGGTTCATAAATTAACTATTAGGGGTAGCAGGAATTCACAGTTTTACAGTTTACTCTAATCTGCATAGGAAAGCTGCACAGATTGGGCCATCCAAGCAGGCTACCTGAATACTGTGTCAGTAACATTTAAACATCCCTATGGCCTGTACATAAGTTTTTTTCACTGACCAGGCCCAAACCGGACCTTTTTGTCATACATACAAGTCCCCTTCATCTTTGTTTTTGCCATGTTAAATAAACTTTCCTATACCGCACCAGGGGGAAAACCACGACTTGTTGGACTTGCCTGTACTTTAATTTGTATTCAATTTTCACCTCTGCCTGCATATTAAAATTTGAATAGGGTGTGTTCTGTTTTACAAACACCTGCTGAAACTTCATATACGGATAATTTTAACAACAAGAGACACATCTTAAGTTCAGATTTTTCTACTTTCCATGGTGGAAAGCTGTTATTTCCAATCACTACAATAACCTACAGGGGGGGGACCTGAAATTTCCCCTGAACCTGAAACTTCTGATCAAATAGTATGCTATTTTGCTCGCTCATCTAACCACTGCACCTATTAGGCCTCGTCTACGCCAGAACTATTGCAACTCCGTGGTAACAAAAATTTTGACTTAGACTACAGACCGCTGAATACAATGTACATGTACCATCAATAATGCGTTCCAGCGTCCTTGTTTTTTGATATGTGGGTTTGAAGTCAAAACTATCTCTTAATCTACTTTCTGCTGGTGTTTTCTTTTTCCTTTGAACAGGAATGTTGTGGCGCACCTCTTGTCAATTTTTTTGCATGATGCATTTAAGTGACAAACACCCAGGAATGTATCTACTGTGAAGGTTGCAATTTCACCCGATAATACCACCTGGCCATCCGAAACTCAACTGTTGACACCTCAATTTTTGGCCTACTATTTTTCAATTTCAATAGAACTGTTTCTGTGTCCTTGGCGTTCTGTGGTGTCTCTGTTGGGATTGTCAAGGGTGGTTTGTTTGGACTGGTTGGTTGCCTCGCATCTGTCCTAGAATCTTGTGTAGGTTTTCATCAGTAATCCGCTGTTCACTTGTGGTCCCCTCTTGTCCTTGTCCTGTTGTTACTCTGTGCGTGCAATGCCTTCATCCTGAAAGTCCGTTCCGTTGCCGTTTTGAGGCTTTAATGTAATACGCCCCTGCACTGCCCCGATTGTCAACCTCTTCATAGATGACACATCCACTGAGAAAGTTTTCCATAATTATACGGAAACCAGTCCAAGGACACATCATTTTTTGCCATACTGGGTAGCAATCAGTAATGGTTTTTTGGGGTTTATTCATACATGCAAACATCGCCATCTTCACGCATCACTCTACCTTTGAATTTCTTACGGTTCCAATAGCCCCTTGCAGCCGTACCTGCCACCATATTCCCTAAGGCCCCTATATTACGCCTGGGGGTCCCCCCATCAGCAAAGTCGCATTCGTTTCAAAGCATATGCCAATGAACCCAATGACCTCAGCTCACCCCTTGTCAGATTTGTGGCATCAAAACGGGGGTCTCATGGATTGAGTGCCATGATTTTACAACTAGTCTAGTAGTGTCCACTTCAATCTACAGTATGGACCTAGACATATTGTACAAGAAGGTTTTCTGGCTGTTTTTATACCTTGATGTACAAAACACTCCAAACAAACATACATAAAAGGTAGAAAAAAGTTAGCATGGCAAGACATGCTAAGTTGCATAAAACCTGTATGCTATTTTAGCCTAGATATTGGTTATTTGTGCAACATATTAATTGGTTTATTGAAATGTTTATTTTTTACAACATATTAACTTTGTTTCATAAACGGTTTATGGTATGCTGGGCAAACGGGTTGGGAATGGATACATTAAGTGATAGTGAGATGATAAAATTTTAAAGATGGCTGCCGTTTTGACGCCAAAAAATTTAAACCCGCCAAAATCGAATGATGGAACCAGGTGTCATGTGTTTTGTTCAATGATTCAGGCAGTTCTGAAATTCCTCTGTAGTGAAAGTCCAGTTGAATGGGAAGGGTGTCTGCTATCTTGTGATGAAGAAAGGTTCATAAAGGTTGGTGGTATTCTGAACTGTTTGCCAAGTAGGGAGCTAAAGTGTTGAAACCCTGTGTTAAAGCAGTGTTTAAGGGGCACTCCATCAGCTGTTAACCTTTGATGCTTATAGGTGGGTTACGCTACCCTTGCAGTCATCTACATCAAGGCCTCCCAGGCAGAAGTATGGTTGTTTTAAAAGTGTAGGGTTTCAAGCGCTTACGCCTGGACCTTGAAACTGTTCCCCCAACACCGTCATGTGTAAGCATCCATCAAGTGCAGCCTCAGCAGCATCACGTTTGTGCTTGAATTTCTAATGGATTTAGTATGGTGTTTCTGTAGTTATTCTATAGCTTTGTAGAATTTGTCATTTGAGGCAAAGGCAGTAATTGTCTTCTTTCTCATAGGTGAATCCCAGTGCCTTATTCTTTGTGGCTGTGTGAGCTATAATAATACTGTAATGGCGTTTTTTGTCTTCAAGATTGTCAACAAGAGGGTTGAACTTGTACTGATGCTACAGTATACTGCTCACAAAGCTTTGTGAGTTCCCACTATAACTTCCTACAGTCGATTTGTTTTCATGGAGATCTTCTGGGAGGAAAACTTTTAGTTTTGTAGGCTCTGTGAATCCACTTTCTTTTGACCATCGAATGTTAGTCCAGCTAGCAATTCTCCATTTGGGTGGACGGATCCAGTCTAACTTGCTTGATTTTGGAATCTTGCTTTAGTGGCAATAAGGGTTAATTGTTTCCATGAAGTCCTTCATTACATACCATTTTGTTGGCTCGTTGTTGCAAGTGAACAGGGTGTCTTAGGCTCATGCTGAATTCCAGGGATGTACGATTATGGACTAGAACTGTGGTGGCGGTGGATATGGTCACGGTTAAAAATAGAACAAGTGGGGGGGGTCTTCCACTATACGGTTACGCAAAATGTGCCTCGGGATAGACCCTTTTTCAAACTGGCTTTTACCCATGGACCCCTTTTTTTGTGCTGCTGTCCTACCTATTACAATTTCTCTTCTGCTATCCACTTTTTTCCCACACATTGTGGGCAAGTATGCAACCAAACATTTTGAACAATGTTATACTTTCCATCATGGCAGCAATTTTATAATTTTCGGTGACATTATGAACTCTGTAAGAGGGGCACTTACTATTTGTTTACCTCAGCGGCACCCCTTAAAGTTTCTTACTACTGATTGACCGTGCACCGATTTTTATTGAGCTTGTGTACCGAAAATGCCTATTTTTTGTACATTTTTTATCTGGATGGACCTAACTTTTTCAACCTTGCTGAGGTTCATATAACCATCGATTCAGATAGGGAGTGCCCGCCTAGCTAATTTTTTGTTATCTAATTGACCCAAGTGTGTTTGAATTAATACTATCGAGGCTAAATGATTTGCTAAATAAAGATCACTCGCCCATGGAATTGGTAGTCTGACAAATCATTCGAATGCAATTAATTTCGTGGGAAAATGCGGCCATCTTGATAAATGACCATCATTTTCCACTTTTTAATATATCAATTCAATTGCAACAACACTTTTTGCAGGCATAGGCATGCATAACAAACATGTTCAAATACGACAAACAAAATTTGAAATTTTTCCCTAAACAATTGCCCCCATTTATATCTCCATACATTTTTCGAAAATATGGGCAAATACGTTCACCGAATATTATGCAAATTAGCATGTCTTGCCAGGCTTCCCTTTTTCTAACCTTTTTTGATATGTTGTTTGGGGGAGGTTTTACTACTAGTTACAGCAAATAAACCTTCTGTAGCAATTTTGTCCCAGGTGTACCTATATTTTCCATAGATTGAGTGGACTATAGGTTCATAAACCTCTTAAATCTAAAATCAGGTCTCTAGAAAATTGTCACAAAGAGAAATATCTAATTACGACAGGCTAATCAATTACAATTTAACCTCATGCCTGTACTACTGCAGACACACTCCGGGTCGAGTTCACATGTTTCATGGACGGTTTGGCAAGATTGCAAGCTGCAAGTGTTCTTTATTTATTTGACTTAGTCGTGTTATGCTACTAACTACTATATTTTTTTGTGTGATGGTTGTGAGTGAACTTTGTGAACTAAGTGTATTAACAATTACTACTCCACTTCTTCGGAGGTTGCTCCTAACATAATAGGAGGAAATTCAACCAACAACAGCAAGCTGGCTGGCAAGGCAGCGACATAGAGGTACCGTTCACAAGTTCGTTCTCCACCACATGTCACATATAATGAAAAGCTATTTGAATAAACTAGAGAGTTAGGGTTCATCAGTAACAAGGGTTTATTATGAATAGAATGATCATACATTCAATTGATCAACTCAAATCATTTGCTCATTGACGCACGACGCACGAACCGCAACGATCTACCTCCATCTTCCCAATCATTTCCTCTAATCAGTCGGGCCTGGATCGGACGGAGAGGGCGCATCCGACCTCTTACCCCGTGCCAGTTGAACCATTCTCTGCCAATTATAGAGATGTGTTGATACTTTAATTGAGTTTGTAATATGTGAAAATGGGTGCTCTAAAACTGCCCTGTATGCTTCATATTTCAAGATACCATTTGATTTTTTTTTTCTTCCTCCATGATGTTAACGACGTGTGATCGACAGCTTAGAATTTTAATCCATTCGATGAACACCTGTGAGGTTGAAGAGGGCAAGAACAGACTCCAAATGGCTGTCATTTGCAAATGTAAATGTAGAATGTAGATTAGGGCTGTAAATCATAAAAAAAAAACCAACACAAAACTTTCTTTGTTTAAACCTGAGATTTCCTACAACACAATTTCCTGTATTTCCAAATTTCCTTGTGTAAATGAGTAATCTCTGACAACCATCTAATACAATGCAGACAATAATATCTAGTTTGCTGAACACATAACCTTGTACAAAAGCACGTTAATAAAGGAACCTACCGGCAATTTCAGAAGATATCTCCTATATAATTTCAACTAGATTTCACGGTTCTCTCGCTCGGCTTGCGCATGACTGAAAATCACACTTAAAAAACCAGAAAAAATGCTAAAAATGTTCTGAAGGAGTTGTTTAACAAAAGGTAACACGAAAATTCTCCTACCTGAGAATATTCAGTGTTTATTTTCATGTTAAGATTTCAGAATGATATCTCCTATCATTCCAACTGAATTGTGCTGTTGCTCGGCTTGCAACGCTTGTTATATTCACAGAATGGGATCATGATCTCCATCATGATCATCAAGATCATTACGATCATGATGATTATTCAGTTCTTCATCATCATCATCAGTCATCATATTCATCGCCATAAATCACATCAAACATCAATCATTCATTGTCGTCCAATTGTCATCAATCTCATCATTCCTATCATCATCTCCCATTGGTCAGGTATAGCGTTTCCTCCCGAACGGTAGAAAAACAATGATAATTGAAGAGAAATATTCACCAAAGGAAGAGACATATTCACCAATGTGAGACAATGAATTACAGTTCTGATCATTTAATAATCCATTTTCAACAGTTTGGAGCAATTATTCAGCAAGTTCAGTTTCCATTTGTTGTACTTTAATCGATAATCCATCTCCCCTGATTCCACATACAATCACACTGAGACTTTATTCTTTCTCCTACAGCCTAATTATAATGCACACCGCCAATCGAATGCAAGAAGCTTCTAATTTTAAAACACTATCTGTTAACCTTGTTCTTTATCCAAATTTCGCTGGTTCCTCATTACCTGACCAGAGATGGATACAACCAAGAGACGGCGGCACTATACCATATTCCCAAACGCAATCAAATGGGGTCGGATGTGCTTTCCCTAAATCTATATCGAGCGGATTTTTAATGAATTCTGACAATCACAACATTATATCATATTTTAATTACAGGGTTGCACATGTTTTCATGAAAACAGCCGCATTTACAGTGCAATGATATGCAGATTTTCAGATTAATAAGACTTAAAGGTTGATCGAAAAACAACCTTGTTTTGAGCTTTCTATCATTCTATTCAACACACTCTTAAGCATTTGAAGCTTAGTGGGCATAACTTTGAACTTTTGAAACACACCCAAGGCTTTGCATTATGTCATCTATCCCTATGAAATTGACGAAAAGGGACATTGCAGAACGCGATAAAACATGAAGCACTGCGTTTGGTTAGTAGGAAAGCAGTATAGTCGTTCGCGTGCTATGTTCGTACCCTGGAGTTTTGGACATATTCAAATAATGGAGAGGGTGTTCAAGCGAGCATCATACCGGGAAACAGTAGAAGAATTCAAATGCACGTGCCACACTTGATTAATCTTGGAGGACAATCCGGTCATCTAATTCACTCACCTGTCACTGAATACAATTTCATCATGTATAGAAACGCAATAGGTATTTAGGTCTTAAAGTGCTACAATTAACACTGATTAACAGAATCCCGGGCCTCAGTGAATTTTCACCTGCAAGAATGGACGGAGTCACAAATCAGAGTGAATCGAGTATTCAGTGGTTATAAGACCCACCCAGATTTTAATTATTCACACAAGGATCAACTTCTTAAGGTTCTTCCAGCCCAATTTTAATCGGATTCATGGAAATGTTAACTTGGGTGTTCGGTCTGCATAAAATCATTCTCTGCCAATTATGAGGACATATTGGATTTGCATATGAAACAGGGCAGCCAAGAATGATCCCTGTGGTATCCACATCCATGAAATTTCCAAGATTTAAATAAATGACCCGCGACACTTATCCAGCAGATGGCGGGAAATGGCGTTTACACAAGAAAACATATGCTGGAGTTGATTCCAAGGCATGCACCCCGTTTGATTGGTCCGTGACCTTTGTGGTTTTATGTCATTGCCACCAATGCATAGGCCACTTAACATGTACCCAATTTACACTTACAGGTTAGTAATTAGGAATAGTTCGAAACTAGTGTTTAGATTGTACCATAGTAATGTAAACTCAGAAATGTTATATAACCATTCCTGGTTACAAAAGCATTTAAGGCACTCTTAACCTTAGTTTGGGCCCTTTGTAACCTCTTTACTTTTTCTTTGTTCACTTGGCAGTATTTTCCCATTATGAAATTATTTCCTGGGAACGGTGTCCCTGCCCTGCACTTAGCGCACGAGGGTCTGGATTGGTTGGGCAATTGGGTTACACATGCTCATTCCACAAGAGTGGGGATCTATAGCTGAAAATGCGAGGGATAAAAAACTCCTAGCGTATCATAATTTCCAAACAATATCAAGTCCTGCTAGGGGTATTAAAGCTGACTCAGATTTCAGATGAGGGCGCACTCAATTTTCAAAACAAATCGGGTGGTTTGCATTACATAATGCTGGTCCGGTATTACTAATCACGTGTGAAATAACTAAGATCAAATCGAAGGTCCTTCATATAGAAAATCACAAATTGTTCTAAATTACGATCCGGAAATTTTGTATACACAGTATCCTATGGCAGTTATATGTGCATATTGTTTACTGCTTAAACGGAAAATCGATCATTCTAACGTGGAATTAAGATTTTAGGTGACTATCGTTAGGTCGAAGATAACTATTTGTCCAATTATAACACAAAAAAATTTGATTTTCAAAATCTTAGAGTCAGCCTTTAATTTAGTTATGATTGTGTGACTGGGTCATTGATATTAAATAGGAAATAAACAAAACATGTCAGCAAATAACCCTGGTGTGTATTTTTTCATACATAAGCAAAAGGGTTAAGTTTTTCTTATATGTGGGTTCAGTCTTTTAAAGCAATACTTTAATTCACATATTGAAAAACAGGTATCTCTAAGGATATATTTATGGCAAAGTGGTCCCGTTAGTTCTGTCGCTTGCCCCCCTGTTACTCACTGTCTTTTACATGACTCCCTACTTATACTCGGGTTTATACCCTCCCGTGCATAACTATTTATTTTTCTCCCTTGTGTCGTCTCAGTTTGCCCCCAGTTTCTCGCTTTACAACCCTCTTTTTTGTCATGTCCAGCACTTCCTTAATCTGTTTCCGTAGTTCCACATTTTTACTCGGCATTGTACACCATTTTTCAGACACTACCCATCTTATGAACTGTGTCCTATTTTTCACCCCAACCTCACACAACGTCATGTGACGAATCCCCTCCATTCCGTGTGTGTCGATACCACCCTGACATAGCCAGTAAGCATCGAACTATCTATCATGGGTAACCATTCAGAGTAGGTTTTAGCTCTTTTTTTTTGTCTACAATTTCATTAGTGGGAAGGAAATGGAATTAGTGCTCCTTTTTCGGTAACTGTTGGGCTACTTCTTAGGGGACTGTATAACTATATTTACTGATTATGTGGCCAGCGTATATCGTACCAAGACTGACTCCAGAATTTCTCCCTTTGATGAGGTGACCGCCGCACTCAATTGTGTCAAACAAATGTCATGTGTTGGTTTGTTTCCCTCCCCCCACTTCTACATACATAATTCGTCTTGTCTCATACATCTTTATCCATCACTGTGTGAAATAACTAACGCTCAAATCGAAGTCCTCATATAGACATTTACAACTGGTTATAAAATTCCGGATCTGAGGGAATTTTGTTACAACTAGGCCCGTACGCAGGGGGTGCGGGGGGTGGCGGTTTGTCAACCCAACCCCACCCAATTCCACAAAAAGGGGCAAAAAAGTTCCACTTTTTGCTGATTTTTTTTATAAAATAGGTCCAAATTTAGAGAAAACGGTATCCAAGAAAGCCCACTTTTGGTTATAAAATTGTCAAAACCCTCCAGAAAAGGACCACCATTAGGGGGGTTTAGGTCCACTTTACCAAAAAAAGTCCACTTTTTTCGAAAAAAAGGTCCACTTTAGAAGTACCGCACCCCCCCAAAATACATCTGCGTTACCGGCCATGGTTATTTACACGGTTATCCTTGGCATGTTGTATATTATAATGTTGCATAAGGCTCACTGATGCATGAAAAAAAAACCAGAGCATCAATGATGCTTAGTTAGCCGATTTTAATATGAGCCATTCAAAGACAACCAAACTCCTGTAAAGGGGAGACATGAGAAGATTTCCAGAAAGAAGCGCCCCCAATTTTTTTCGAACCTGGTTTTTTTGCATATTTGGAATGCTTTCTAATGTATTAGACCACACCTGAAGTGAATAAGCCGAATACGCTGTATTTATGTAATAAGATGATGATTTAGTACTTTCTGTCGTGTACGACAGAAACTCAAAGCACGGTGTTCTATGGGGACAATTACGATAGTCAGGCAAGTTCAAAACAAGGTTTGCGGTTTTCTTTCATGCTTGTTTGTCCAATAAACCTTCGAAACGTTCTCGGTAGGTGGTCTACACCCGATCATATGCAATTTGAGAGAAATTTGTATCCTCAAAAAAATCTCCTCCTGTCACTTAAAGACACTATCAGTGATTTGAAAAATATTTGAAATTTGCAGGAATAGCTTCAAACTTAAAGGATAAGTCTGTAGAATTCTCATAAGTTACCTTTTCCAGCTGTAGAATTGACAGAAAAGGAAGAAACGGCAGTGTTCCAAGATACGATTCTCCATTCAATTACGTGTTGTAGTAAGTGTCCGTTCGGACAATAAGGACTAAAATCTCCGATCCTGTCCTTATTAGGTTGCTTCTGGTCTTATCATTTGCAGGGTATGTTAGGATACCTGTACTTGTTACATACATTTTTTCGATTTGCTGATTCAGCAAATCACTGACAGTTATTTAAAGTACCTTTATATATTTGACAATAGAAAATGGCACATTAATACAAGTTTGTTTATGACTGTGTAAAAAAAATGGCAATTCAAAAATAGATTTGTTAAATTCGTCATTCTTATACAGTATTTATATTTCCACACACACACATGCAGGCACACACACATTTCAAATTGCAGGCACACACAGAACACAGACACATCCATCATACAACTTACACTCATACATTTACAATAGAAAACAATGGCCCACATGAAAAATAAAATCAGAAAGTAAATCCTTTCTTCATTTGTCACATGTATGACGGAAATGTTAAATACCCTGCAGCATATTCCCAAACAAGAAGAGTCCTTAAAAATGCCCATCAGCCTAATGAATTTCAGCTTTGATTTAAAAGGCTGACTCAGAGATTTTCCTTAGATGGGCACCTTCATTTTCAAACAGTCGTGTTTTTTGCATTTGTAACAATGCGCGTCATCCATACTCCACTGGTGAAATACTAGGCTCAAATCAAAATCCTTCATCTAGAAAATACCACTTTGTTATAAAATTCCATAATTCCGGACTACACAGTATCCGATGGCACTGTTTACACTAGACTTAAATGTTTAGACTGCATCAAAACGAAATTCCGATTCATCTCAAACTTTGGAATAAGCATTTTAGGATGACTACTTTAGTTCAAGTTGACTATTTTTTTAATTAAAGGTGCATTTTGGTGGATCCAGCACTTCTGTTTTATTCATTAGTCACTAGATCTCTTTGAGAAAGAGCTATTCACAAAATTTGAGTGATCCCGATCTTTTGTTTTGTGTAGGAGCAATTGCTTGTTTCCCCCTGTCCCATAGGCCACTGTGTCTTAATTTCTTTTATGGACGAAAAAAAAAATTGCGAATTTCTACAGATCCGACCGAATACGATTGGGTACAAACGTGGATTACTAAGGCTAACGGTTCAACGTATAAAAATCTCACCTTTTTTAGTAATAGTGGATGAGGCTGGTGATCAACGAAAAATGCCCCTTGAATACACAAAAAAGTTATATTTTCAAATCTGAGTCGGCCTTTGAAATTAGGCTTGTTTTTGGATACCTGAACACTTAACAGTAAGGTATGCATGAATTCATGCTCTATAAACCGCTTTGAATTTTACTATCAGCATACTTCAGTAAATAGTTACACCGACACACTAAGTTCCATGTTGATGATGCCAATTGTTTTCACATCCTCTCCGGTTTGTTTAATTAACATAAATTTCTCTTTCATTAGCCAACCAGTATTGTAAGCTCTCCTTGAAGAGCATTTGATAGCTCTCCTTATGCAGCTCTACTTGCGTGGCATTGTAGAGATTGATTTTTGTACTCCTCTGGAAGATCATTTTTGATGTACAATTGCAGTAGGTAACTGTCTAAAATTCTCCTCTGAATACTCCTTAATTTAACATTAGAGCTTGAGGAGAGCACGACTACCACGACTAACTGTTTTAAAGACATTGCTGATATTAATGGCCAATACCTTTTAATGGAAACTGTTTTTTTATGTCGCTCAACTTCCAAGACCGCAAATATTTTGCTTGTTAATATATTCATACAGATTTTAGATCAGCAAGACTATTTAATGGATTTATGCTCATGTGTGCCTGCTTTTGGAGTTTTGTCAATCTGTCTGTGAACTTTTACTCACATAGTTTAATTGAGAGTAACTTCTAACTTCTTCAATCTCTTAGTTTGTTCCCTAATCTCAGTCTTACTCTTTGCTTTGCCTGTAGTTTCAAACGGGCAAATAACAATTTTGGTCAAATGCCTAAACTATTATATATTTGTGTAATAGGTTACTCATTATGATGCTTTACAAATGATGATATATCCACCAAATATTTCTCAATTCCCAATACCAAGCAGAAATCACAAGGTAGTGCTTGTGGACAGGAATGCATGGGAGTAAAAAGTTCAGAGGTTTTATGTGTAAGGGGATCGTAATCCTTGGACAGAATTTGGTAAATAGTGGAAATAGGGTACTGTGTAAAATCTATTCACACGAAGGCACTGTGATGGTTAATTAACAATTAACAAAACACCATAATTAACAAGCAATAAGTTAAAAGATGAGTCTTCGTATCCCAAAAATAATATTGTTCATATTTTGACTATTTGAAAACTCTGCTGGTCATCTAAGCTAGCCCAGATATGGGGGTCACACATGAAATCATGCTTTAAATGCTGTATCGGACCTCAAGGAACATAGAAATGAAACAAATATCCGCTATCTTAAGCCTACCAACCCCTATGGGCCCCCCCTAGGCAGCCGAAATATTAAAGGTACCGATAAAACCGTTTTGATGATCAATCACTCTCTAGGGAATAAATAAAAAAAATGACCCATACCAGAAATACTTATCCATTGCCTGGGTCTATCCAGACTCCGTAATATTGCTGTTGGACACAAATAGGCTAGTATAGGTAGATTATTAAAGATAGTAACTGAATCAGGCTTTGGCTCTTGAAAATGAGAAATTAACAGTTGGCATGGGCCTATTTGAAAAAAAAAAATCATGTCACTCTTAAATCTGGGATGAAATTATGCCATGGATAAAGTGCGGACTTGTGAACATTTAAAGGTCCGAGTGGCCCAGATCGGCTAATAGCCTTGTACCTCAGAAACCCAGATTTATGGAATGTGTGGTAAAAATGTTGGTGTCTGTTTTCTATGACCCTCTGAAAATCTAGACTAAAGGATTTGGTTTTCGATATTATGAGCAAAGATGTGCCCATTTTGGTGGATCAAAATAATTTTAAACAGTTACTGTATGGTTTGTACAAAATAAGGGTTTTAGCTCTTCAAATCAAAACTGATCGAAAATATGCTTTGAACAATTAGAGATGGGATTATAGGGTCAAAGTCATTTTAATCAGAGGAAATTTTGATTAAATGGGTACCCCCTTTAAGCCATGGTGGGAGGGTTTATGGGTTTTTGTTGGGTACCCATGTCCGTTCCAGGGGTTATGAAAGTGACCCATAACGGGAGCAAAACACTGCCTAATTAGGGACCAGTTTTGGTTTACTTATAAACAATTTCGTGAAAATATACCCCAACGGGAACGATTTATGGTAAGATTATACCCATAGCCCCATTCCCCTCTTGTCCTTTTGGGACCTGCTTTCACATGTAAATAAAAATTTAAACATTAAAAAAAAATATATACAAGAAAAATTAACACTTGCGCTACTGCAAGAAAAATGACATAAATTTAGTGTTATATATTTTCCTATTTTCATTACTGGACCAGTCATAATCTTGGTACTCTGAAATTTTATACCCCTAGAGAGAATATAAGAGATTATTGTGAATTGATAGTAAGTTGCAGCTAGTCCGCTTTTAGTTGAATGAAATGGGTACTCGACCAAAATACAAGAACCCCCTCCACCATACCTAAGAAACTTAAATAATTGTATGATATATACAGCTGTATAAAAACCTGGGGGGTTCATTATAAAACACCCGATGTTTATGATTTAGTAGCAGGGTATCTTCTTCCATTGATAACAAACAAGTACTAGTATGGCATCCCAATGATTCTGTGAATCAGCAAAAATTGTCAATTCCACAGACTCACGGTGAATAATAGGCAAAAAAAAACCCAGAAATTTGGGTGTTCCTGCAATTTTTGCTCTAAAAGATGGCAAATCGCAAGTTGCTTTTATAAGAACATGGTTTTGGAGCCATATGTGCACAATATTTTAACGAGTGCATCAATGATTCAGTAACCATCAATTGGGATGGTTAGGGATAGTTGTGGGGGTCATAGGACAGTAGGGTCATCACGGTCAATGACATAAGCCCATGGGTCATGGCAGTGGTTATCTTGAGCAAATTACAAAAGCAAATAATTAAAAAATCCAAATTTTTGATATTTTGGGGTCAAGGTCAAGTAGGGTCATTGGAGGTCAAAGGGCATATGGGCCAAAGGGGCATTTGGCCAACCTAGAGTTCTGGATCAGCGGTTTCTCTTTA
>JAMKCH010044102.1:0-12235 GCA_023653785.1 Ophioderma brevispina | reverse complement strand
AATTACTTTTGTTTCAATATAAGTTACTTTGTAGCGAAACAAAAAGGTACAGGGATCTATTGAGTGTCAAACTTATATGACGCCTATCACAGAAAATATGGATGACTTGAAATCTCTCGTTGCACCTTTAGTAAATGTATGATTACTTAAAAATATGACATTCCCATGAAATGAAAAAGGCAGTACAACAGAGCGTATTCTGTATTCACATACATTTCATTTCTCAAGTTACAGTCATGGTAATTTCTTGAGATGAGTTTTTTTATGACCCCATCGTAGTCTCTCCGACTAATGCATTTATTCTGCAATGTACTTAATTAATACTTAAGTGCATTTTATGGTTTCTGGTATCTATTTAAAAGCTGACTCAGAGATTTCGAAAAGGTATATTTTTGTTGTAGTATAATTAAAAAATAGTCAACTAGAACTTAAGATCCTCACCTAAAAAAATGCCTCTAATTCCAAAGTTAGAGATTGAATTCAGATATTTCATTTTCTTCAGGACAGTACCATTATGTACCGTATAACAGTGCATAGGTTACTGTGTTAAACAAATTTCGGATCCGAATTTAAACAAAGTGTTATTTTCTTCTATGAATGACTTCGATCTGAGCTTAGTTATTTCCACACAGTTGATTTTATATGGACAAGCATTAATGTATATGCAAAAACACAATCCTGTTTTGAAAATTGAGGGCGCCCCTCCCAGGGAGTCTCTGCGTCAGCCTTTAAGTTTTGTTAGCATAATAACTATGTTGTTATGCAAGAAAAATTAACTTAGAATTATAAATTTAATAATTAATTACAAATACAATTATTCTACAATTAACAGGACACAAGCGAGTACAGTATTCTACTAATTAGCACCTCAGGTTAAGTCCCGTCTTTTTGGGGGCACTTATGAAAACAATTGAAAGTAATAATGGGAATTATTTGAAGCCAGAATCATCAACAGTCCTAATTCACTAGGGCAAATTGAATTTGATTTTTGGTTGACAAATGGAAGTGTGAGTCAAAAAAAGATTTACACTCGATTTAAGAAAAAATATTAAAAATATTAACAAATAATTTAGAAATGATTATTATACATGAAAACAATAGCTCATTATAGCCACTGCCATAGGGTTAAAAAAAATCTAACTTTACCTTTTCGATATTGCAGATAGTGTAAATTAACGGAAAATCGCAACAAAAACACATTGACCACGGTGGTACAATTCGTTAACGTCAACAGCAGCAAAGCCATTGAGTACTGTCTAAAATTAAAGATTCTATTGTGTTCTAAAGTACCCATTAACTAATCCATAACAACCGTTGTTGATATATTTCTTAACAATATCAATGACAGTAGCGGTAAACCAGGCAGGGGAAAAAGGGGAGCATTGTCCCTCCCCCCATGGGCCTTCATGCCAGGAAACATACCGATTAAGCTGCGGGTTAAGCAGGAGGAAAGTGAAAAGGACAAGCAGAAAAAGGAGTAAAGAATAGAGTGGAGGAAGAGGAAGGATATTAAGATGCAAAGAGAAGAAAGCCCGATGGACGTTTGAATGTGTTGTAATTGTTGTTAATGTCAAAATATTGATTCACCCAAAGTGGCCCCCCACCAGGTATGAAGAGTCAGTGCAAAATGTGGGTCAATGGTTTCCGCGAAATGTGAACAATTTTGAACATGTATTGAAGTAATGCTTAAAAAATTGGGTGTAAGATTCCATAATTGTTATTGATTTCAAGAACAATGAAAATTTGACATTTTTCTTGATGAAGCTTGAAGGTTCACACAAAGGTATCAAAGCAAAGCATAAGAATGTCATGATGTATTGATGTCATTTAACGTCTCTTTGGCCAAATCCACAACAGTGATTCCGTGGACAGAGTGAAAAATGGGTACCTATCTTTAAGTTAACATAACTTCGCAATGCCCAAAGTTCAAAAATCCAAATAAAAATTTCTCTAGTAGAGGAAATAATCTAGTTGTATATGTGATAGTCGGTTCTATCTTGGGAGATTTTTACCGCTGTTGAACATTCAAACAAAAACGAGTTGTAAATCTTTTGACTACCCCTGTAGTTTACAAGGTGTATTCAAAAGGGGACTTCACACGGTAAGCCTTTGTGTCATTCTGTAAGGGGAGGGATGCTAATTAGGACAAATATGGTACGTAATTTGGTAACATGCTAGTCATCGAATGTTGTAAATTGCTGTCTGGTGAGCCACAAAGGATTGGGAACCCATTTTCACTATGGAAGGAAAACCTCTGGTCAACTCTTTATCTTCTTCCGCGGGAGTCACTCAGTATAATAGTTACATGTATGACTATTTTTTTTCCCACACCACCTAAACAAGTTTCACCCTACAGGTAAAGGAAACTTCCCTAAGCAGAGTTTTCTTTACCAATGCAGTTTTACCCCCACAGGAAGTTTTTTCAAAATATGGTACCCATTTTGGACTTGTTTTAAAAAAATTGAAACCATCCTAAACAAGCAAACCGGGATCAAAAACCTGCCCTTATTCCTTGAAATGAATGTTTACCCTTATATGCGTAATTGTCAGGTACTTGCCTCGTGCAATAGAATGGCCTTTTCGCATGGATTCTTGGTTTTGCATGTGTACGTGTATGTTCTTAAAATTCTCCCCCATATTCAATTGACCTCTTTGTGCGATCTTCCGCTACTTCGTGAAATGAGATCTTGATAGTGATATACTCGTACAATTTTAGTGTGCTAATGTTACATTATGATTATCCTTAATAGATAATCAGAACTATAAATCATCTAGATTATTGTAGCATAACAAATATGTATCACTCAAGAACATGACTTAAACATGGCAATTAATAGTCATATTTTAACCATGTTCTGAAACAAATAGTTCTGGATGTGTTTTTTACACACTTAAATGGTATGTCATTCCAATTAACCGCCAAAAACTCCCTTTTATTCTTATAACTTCTAAAGGCTTTCCCAATCGCTGGTTTCATTAAATTGGGAAAGCACATGGTATCGCATCGACCAACTTAAATTAGTGATTGCTCATTTGCTGGATTTTAAAATAAAAATTCCTTTAAAAGGAAAGGGTGTGTCAAGGGGAAATATCCATGTAAAATGTATGGGAAGGGAGTGTGTGACTTATGTGACTTTTTTGCACATACTTAAACTTACAGATGGAGTTTTGGGATGATGGCCGATCTACAAGATGAAAACTTTATAGCTATATCGGGCCATCCCCCTTTAAGCATCCGGAATTCAATCACTCATAACGAATTTAAGACATGTACCGCAAATGCACTGTAAACATTTCAAAAAAAATTCCTTGCACAGTACTAATTTCATATTTTTCGTCAAATGTCCTTTTTACATGTTAAGCCAATGGCATGTCAAATTAGGGATTTCTTGGCCCACTCCCCTGTTGACTGTTACGCCCTCTAATTCATGTTTTATTTTAGTGTTTACCCGTCGTGTTTTTATTCTCACACGCTCACACCGGTGCAATGTGTGGAATGTGATCCTTTGTATTTCTACTCGTTTTGAACATTAATATCTTTTTGTAAAGGTACGTCATTTTTTCGCTGGGCGTATCTTATCGAGCACATATCCATATGACGTAAAATTGCACAACATTTTTTTTATTTTTTTTATATGCATGTTAGATTTTAGAGGATATAAACAGACGAATCTTTTCGGCAACACTGCTATTTGAAAGTAGTCAAAACCCAAGCGAATCAGAGCCGGTAGCCCGTAGGCTACCTCGCCCAAAAATAGGTAGGTAGATTGCTTTGTGTTGAGACAGGACAATTGGTATGTTTCACCAACTTCTGGAAAGCTCTTTCAACATCCTTAAAACAGCCTTAACATGAATTGACATACAAATCAGGTTGCAGAATCTATTAATCTTCTGGTTGTCTTATCAAATCCAAGGTTTTTTGTATTCACATTTATAAAATGATCTTTATTTTTCTAATGGTTAAAATTTTGTATTGAAATAGTAGTAAGATTGTATAATTATTATCTATATATCGTTAGAAATGTAATTCCATTCTTTTAAAATTAAGGTTACTTATACCCAATCATTTCTTTTTCTTTGCTTTTCATTAATTTTCCACAGGAACATAATCAAATTAATTGCCCTAAAATTTTAAAAACATTGTTTTTCAGACGCCGCATATACCGTTGCCATGGTAAACGCGGCATCTTGGATTTGCAATAATACTAAACCTTTTTGGGGAGAACCAAGTAACATTTTTTTATCCAACTTCTAATGTGAAGTAATAACTATTATCTATGTCAGTACAATGCCATTTTTTAGTTTCTTTTTTTTTTTAATTCTTTATATTGTTTTGACCTCATATGGTAATTTTGGTATTTTTGATTGGGTATAAGTCCCCTTAAGGCGAAGAAAATAAAAAACCCTGTTTTACGGGCCCGACCGACCCTGCTTTTTCAGTTTTGCAGAATTTTGTTTTTTTTTTAGTTTTTCCAAAAATCATGTAAAATCAGCTTGTTTTTAGCCCAAATTTATAAATTTTGGCAATTTTTTTTTAGAAAATTTGTTTGCAAAAAAATTCATTTTTTCTCTTGATTTTTCAGATTTTGGGCCGCTCGCCCGTAAAACAGGGTTTTCTTTTTTCGTCGCCTAAAGTACATTTTTTTTTAAATTCTGAGAGTTTTGTAACATTACTTATTGTTGGGGTGTAACTACTGGGATTTTGAGTGGGCTGTATTTTGTCTATATAAATGTGATATATTTTTATGATAAAATTAGGGATTTGTTATTTCTATCTTGTCTATTATTATTGTCTTTGAAAGTAATGAATGACATTGTCTTCTTTTCACCAGAGTTTGATAGTTTTACAATAAAATGAAATTTGAGCCTTTTTTGATGGATGCAAGTCTTTCATGTAGGACAAATCAGGAAATTGTTAAGTCATTCTTCCAAAAAAATAATGACTCTTAGATTCAGTGTAATTTTATCTAAGCATTCATTTTCAGCAATGTATTTACAAGTACATCATTAACTTACATTTTATTTTATATGAAAACCAGTGGTTTGCAATTGCAACTTGTAGAAACTATGTGAGGTACTATAAATTACTTAAAATGATTTACTTAAACATGTAAGTGATGCTACGAGTAACACCTATATGTACACATCTTAAAAGCGGCATATCATGATCCATAGCCTTGTCCCTCAACTTGAAAGTTGATATTTTTGTGTTATCTAAATCATTAGCCTAAGTATATGTGGCCTAAGTGTATGAGTAGATTCAATCTACAGTCTGCAAGAATTTCAGATTTTTTTTTTTGTCATTTAAAGGGATGAGCAGCGATAATGCGAGAGAATCAAAAAATGTGGCAATGCAATTTTTTTCAAATTTATAAATCAGGGATAAGTGTGTAAAATTCCATATAACTGCTGTAATGTAGAAAGAAACAACCAAATAGTGAAAAAAATAAAGTATTTGAGGAAATTTGCCATACCATCTCCTGTAGATAGACATACAGCGATGGCGTCTCAAAATCTACACTAAACAGCTGATTGTGGTTTATACTGGTACAGAATAAACAAACAGGGGGGTAGGACATGAACCTAACAGCAACAGCGAATTCAAAACGGCATCAACTTCCGGGTGCTAGTCTGTTTCAAAGACTTAACGGTAGGAGAGCACTCTTACGCATATTGAATGGTTACACACAGACTTGACTAAAGACTAGGCCTGGTCACAAATATTTAAATCTAAATGACCGTTTTTGGAAATTACACTATTTTGCAGCGGGGTTAATCCACTAACCCCGACGGATTTTGAAGTTAATATTTTTTCCTTAAATTATCATGATATTACTAAGATCTTTTGAACAAAGGTTTAAGAGATGATTTTGTAATGTCGCTGTGACCGAGACTGCCATAGTAAATGCATGTAACAATTCCACAAATTACCGTTTGGAAATCCCCAATGCCCAAATCGAGCAGATCGTGTCTTAAAATCTCGGATATTCACCGGGAAAGGCTTTTTGATCTTAAGTCAGAATTTTGATATGCACGTATAGAAATTACAGAATCGGATAAAAGGTGCTGCTGTGTCTTTAATACATGGAGTTTAAGCCAACCACTTGCAGGTTATTTTTGCATATCCATGCAAGTAACAAAAATACTAAAATATGAATTTTGATGATTTTTCTGATGCTTCGGATTAGCAAATCGCTGCTTATCCCTTTAATGGAGAGAAATTACAATGTAGTCACCAATGGGGAACAGTGACTTGGACATTTGCTCATATCATCAAAATGCCCTAGGTATCTACTCAAATTTGGAAAATCCTTTCTTCAAAGATGTAAAATGAAAAGTAAACAAAACGAGTGCGATAGGCTTATCATGAAATGCACTTTTAACATCACATTTTCCAACTACAACTTATTTTTTATATTACAAGGTAAAAAAATGGATGCCAAAATGTGTACCCTTTCCATTGTGTGCATGTAGATGGTACAAGTAGATAGACTAGTAGTATATTAAACAATTGGCACCTACCTATTTTGGGTGTTTTGTGCTGTTTTTAATCATAAGGACAAACAAGGTGGTCTCACATACATTGGGCAGAAAAGCTATATGCTATAGGTTTTGTTTTTAGGAAAATGGACTAAAAGTTTGATAGGCATTTTTATTGAGTAATTGACCCACTCTCATTTTTTGACAAAAATATTGGCTTATTGAATAGGGTTTATGCAGTAAAAAAGTCACTCCACATATACACATATTTGCACAGGTTTGTGAGGCAAATCTTTTTTGCATAATAACTCCTGTTGAAAGTTATTATTAACATTCATACAGTAAGAATTGAAAACTGAGGGATAAAAACAATTTTAATGTATTATTTGTGGAATATTATATGGTGTATTTAGTGATATATGCATGAGCAACTGTAATTGTGTTTACTTTTGTGAATAAACACAACAAGTAAGAACACTGTTGTGATTAAAATGCTAGTCTTGTATTGTTTATTTTTGGGTAGGATGCTTTATTCAAGCCCATTAACACTTAAAGGTGCAACGAGAGATTTCAAATAACAGGTTTCCCAAAAAAATGTGAAAATTCTGATTTTGGCACTAGTGTAAAGCTTTATATCAAAAATATCCCCATCTGTAAGGATTAAGCTGAGAAATGTTTCTTTGTTACAAAAATTGTGAAATTTCTAATTTCGTATTGGAGCAAATACGAAATTTAGCCTATGTTTTCTATTGAAATATAAGCGTATAAAAATCGCCTTTTTTCATTTTAAATTATTTCTGTAACCAAATAAAAGGTAGGGAATATGAGCGTCTATATCTATATGAAATCACTAAATATCACAGAAAATATGGAGGACTTGAAATCTCTCGTTGCACCTTTAATCCAGACGTTTTTTTTGTGTGCATTTTTGCATAATTGTCCAAAAAGTGCCCAGTTGTTGACAATTGCATACAAAGGTTGCACTGAGCCATTTTTCATATTTAAAGGTGCAACGAGAGATTTTGAAACACCCAAATATTGTTTCATAATAGTAATTTCATATAGATTAGACACTTAATAGATATCTTACCTTGTGTTAGGCTACAGAAATGTCTTATACAAGAGAGAAAAAAGGTGATTTTGATTTGCTGATATTTCAATGTAAAACAGGCTGAATTTCATATTTGCTCCTATACGAAATTAGAAATTTCCCAATTTTTGTACCAAAGAAACATTTCTCAGCTTAATCCTTTCAGATGGGAATATTTTTGATTAAAAGCTTTACATCAGGGCAAAAATCAGTACTTGCGATTTTAAGGGACACCTGATATGTGAAATCTCTCGTTGCACCTTTAACTTTCAGATGGTTAATGGCAAGCCTATCTGGGGGACTTGTATTCCAAGGTGGATAATGAATATCACGCTCATGTGTGACCTCCCAAATGTACCATAAGTGTGCATTTTTACGTGTTTGAAACACCCTAAACAAGTATTTTAGTTTGATCTTCATACCCTAAATGAGCATTTCGAGGGGTCAATGACACAAAGACGTAACTCTATTTTTTGAAAATATGAGATGTTACTAAAATAAGGCCCTTTTTTTTCTTTTGATACCAACTAGTGACAAATAAATGACCTACCAAAAATCTTAATAAATTAATGGCCAGTGAACAATGGGTTAACTTCCAAATGCACAATTAAAAAAAGGAGACAACTATTTTAAAATCAGTTTTCTCCATATGACCAAATGGAGTTAGGGCTTTGTGTCGCTGACCCCTCAATTTCATGTGTTTTTTTAAAATGCACCCTAAACAAGTACTCTGATATGATTTTACTACCTACCCTGAATGAGTATTTATATAAAAGTTATGTGTATGTGATAATAAGAATGCATGGACACTCCATTTACACCATGAAGTTGTTGTGGTTAGACTAGGCTGCAAGACCTTTAAAAATGAAGTTCATACCATATTGGAATCAGGATGAAGGTTAAGATGAAGCGAGAGATGAAGGCTATGTGATGTGAATAGCAGAAAGTAGAGAGCTTCATCAACTCTTCCGAGAACAAAGTGTGAATGTGTGTCTCAAATTGTAGGTTTCATTGGGCACTAGACATGATTGGGGAATGTAAAGATTGAGGTCATCCCTCAGTCATGTTTCAGTGCCTAATGTTATCTCTCTGTTCATCATGGCATGACCATGGGAAGGGAAGCAACTAGAAACACTACCTGTCACTTGTACCAGGCTTACTGATGGGGAGCAAAAAAGAACCTTGTGCTGTTAATAATGAAGGTATGAAAAATATGCTTTCTGTAGTGTTCCTTTAGGTGTCATGACATCATTGACCATTTTTATGTTGTTTTAATTTGTCAAAAAGCATAAAACATTTTGGAAAGTGGTCCATCTTGGAATGCTTGAAGAAGATCCGGTCTTCAAAGATAAATAATGACCTGATGAAAGTCAGAACCAAGAGAAGATTTCAGTAGCTTCCACAATGCATTGCTTCCAATGGAGGTTTTGTACAGGTACTGATGTGAATCGTTAGTGATGAAACATGGCTAAATTGACAGTACTGATCACAAACTTGCATTTTAAGAGTGTTTCATCTCTAACGATTCATGTGACTACCTGTACAAAAACTTCCAATGGAAGCAATGCATTGTGCGAAGCTACTGATATCTTCTCGTGTCAGAACCTATCATAGATAATAGAAGGGGTAAATAATTTGCTGGCTTTCTTTGATCCCAAGTCATGAAATAAACATTAAAAAATGGTTCAGACCATGATAGTATTGTAAAATTTAATGAGGTGTGATACTAATTATACTGTATGTCTTAAAGGTGCAACGAGAGATTTCAAATAAGAGGTGTACCTAAAAAATGTAAAAATTCTGATTTTTGCACTGGTGTGAAGCTTTCAATAAAAAAATATCCCCATCTGAAAGGATTAAGCCGAGAACTGTTCTTTGGTAGAAAAATTGTGAAATTTCTATTTTCCTATATGAGCAAATAGGAACTTCAGCCTATGTTTTCTATTGAAATTTAATTATACAAATCACCTTTTGTTTTAATTTTAAATTAAGTCTGTAGCCAAATGAAAGGTAGGGAATTATTGAGTGAAGGTCTATTTATATGAAATCACTACATATCACAGAAAATATGGATGACTTGAAATCTCTTGTTGCACCTTTAAAACTGAATTGCACAGTCGGGTCTCATAGCAATCAACACAAAATAAGCCCAGAGCCGCGATCGCAAAAAATACGAAAACAGCATCGCTTTTTGCATCCATTTTAACACCTCAACCTATATAGAGGATTTGAAACTTGACCAGTGGCATAAATTTCTTTTGGACATTGGGGGGATGGGTTGATGAAAATTTATGAATGAAACGGGGTTTGCTGAAAAGATCCATTGTTAGCACGTGTACGCGCGAAGCGGGCTAAAAATTTGGCATTTAGAAGCTAAAATCCTTAAATGTAATTAGAACAAAATTTACCAATTGTTAAACTATGAGGTTAGTTTTGGTCAAAAACACATGAACAGGCATCAACATTGGGGGCAGGCGCGTAGCCAGCCTGGTGGTTCCAAGGAGGCAATTTCCCGGTAGGTGCAACAAATGTCCCGATCACAGGCAAAAATTTCCCGGTCACAGAGCAAAAGAGTCAGAAAAAGGGCTGATTTAACATGAATATCAGTCTTTTATTTCCCGATTTGCCCTCATTTTGTTTTTCAGAGGGGGCAGTCTGCCCCCCTCTGCCCCCACCTGGCTATGCCACCCCGGGATTTACGCCTAAGAACTTGACTCTTAGTACCACCATATACTTATTTGATATATCATGTTTTACAGTCCAAAGCAATGAGAAAAAATTAGATTTCTTAGCGTATGTTTTCGTCACTTCTAGCGCAACATTTACTAAACTTGCCATTCACTTTTATATCATGATTGTAGTGATTTGAGCCATGTGATAGTTTTTACTATCACATGGCTTGAAAATAAAACTGGTGATATCATGATATAAAACAAATATTGACTGCCTAAATTCATGCAATAGTAAAAATATATCATTCGGTCAAATTTTGAGTGTTCATTTTTTTTCATATATTCAGAAAGTGACAGCCTAATTGACTTCTATTTTCGGAAATGTATTATAGCGAGTTTATTGTTTTGCATGATGATTTCGAATTAAATATAGGTTTCGAAAATTATGGATAGTTCAATGAAAATATGTTCTGTAAATTGTAGGGGATTGAATGATAAAGTTGAGAGACGTGACGTTTTGAATTATCTAAGAAAAAAGAAATATTCCGTTTATTGTTTACAAGATGTACATTGGGATAATAAATTGGAAAAAATAATAAGGTCTGAATGGGGTTATGAGATATATATGGCGGGAAATACTACAAATTCTAGGGGTGTGGCAGTGTTAATGAATAATAACTTTGATTTTAAGGTGCGTAATGTACAGCATGATAACTTTGGTAACTGGATTGTTCTTGATATTTCTTTGCTATCTATGGACATCACTCTATGTAGCGTGTACGGTCCAAATGATGACCAACCAACTTTTTATGATTATTTTAAAGAGGTTATAGAAAATGTTGGAAATCCATACTGCATCATGTGCAGTGACTTTAATTTAGTTCAGAATCAAGATATGGATACATTTAATTATTTAAATATTAACAACCCTAAAGCAAGGAAAGTGGTTTTAAAAATAAAAGATTAGGAATTATGTGATCCATGGAGGGTCTTGAATCCAAATACAAATTGTTTCACTTGGCGAAAAAATAATCCAATAAAGCAAGCTAGGTTGGACTTCTTGATTTCCTCTGAGCTGCTTAATCTGATCAATTTTGCTGATATAACCTCCGGTTACAGAACTGACCATTCTACAGTAATCATTGGTTTAAGTAAAGGTGATAATATAAAGAGAGGTCGGGGATCTTGGATTTGCTAAGAGGAATATGTAATTATTGTTAAAGAAACAGTTACTAAGGTGAAGAAAATATATGCGGCTTCTCCATATGACAGAGAAAATATAAATGTTTCCCCATCTGAGTTAATTTTGACTATTGATGATCAACTTTTTGGATAAAAAGTGGATAAAACTTTATGATATTTGTTGTACAGGTATATTTCGATTTAATGCCATGAAAAATAGGATAAACAATAAGTTCTGGTATATGTTTTACTTTCATGGGCCTCATTGATAAGTATTGTTAATAATTCCAATTTAGATTTTAACTGCATTGCAAGGCAGTACTTGTGATGGAATGATAAAATTAAGATTGGGGGTCAACCTATAAAATATAATCATTGGAAAGAAGGGGGTGTTCAATTTATAAATGATTTATTGAAAGAAAATGGGACTGTCATGTCAAAAGATGAGTTTGAAAAAATGTATGGAGTAAGAACTAATATTCTAGAATATAATGGTATCATTAGAGCTATTCAATCCAAAAATAATATCAAAAAGTTAAGTGGATTAAAATAAGCATCACCTTTTCGACCTAGTAATTTGGACTGTTTTTTTTTAACAAAGTAAAGGTTGTAAACTATTTTATGATGCTTTTGTTGGGTCAAAAAGAATGAAACAAACAGTAAGTGGCAGTTAGAATTTGGTTTGGAAAATGAGGAGTGGAAAAACCTTTGTCTTCTAATTTTTAAGTATTCTAATGATACGAAGTATAGATGGTTTCAATATCGAATTAAAGTATAATAGGAACAAATGTTCTTTTACTTAAATTTAACA
>JAMKCH010044101.1:0-11964 GCA_023653785.1 Ophioderma brevispina | reverse complement strand
CCAAGTGATCCCCGCGCAAACCAGGCGACACTTGTGGTTTCAGAACCGCCTTGTTCATAAAAAACTTAGTTTATAAACACGCTTTCTATGGGAAATAGGCATATAGAGGGCACTATACATTACAACTTATGACTCGTTGTAGGCCTTATATTGTCAAGATTCTCTCCCGCATGGATTTTTCTGATTTTTGCGATGGTAATACCCTCTTGACTTATATCGTTGTCAAAATTTGGTGTCGCCATGTTTAAACTTGCTCTAAAAATAAGGACAATTTGGCATATAGGTCAAAGCTATGCATATGAAGGACTATCGATAGAGCTTACCTTCCACACAGTGATAGTATTTGGCCAAGCATTATGTATATAAAAACATAATGTTTAAAATTGAGCTCGGCCCCTCCTCGGGAAATCCTGAGTCGGCCTTTAACTGCCATGCATGTCATTTAATTTAAACTGCATGATGTTGATTTACAATTTGGCAATACAATCTTCCTGTAGCCCACCCAAATGAAGTTAAAGGGGCAGTTGTGGGGTAGCCTTGCCAAAATCTGTGTCGCATCATATCATTTTCGTGCAATTGTTTTTAGAGCTCCCCCCGCCTCATTCTTCCATGCAAAAATAATGGTTACCGGTTTCAATTTGTCATAAAAAAGAGTACGCACCCAAAAATTTCGCATTCCCCATTCCTCAATTCGTCTAACGATTATAGTCAAGTAGTCTTAAATCCTAATTCATTACTCTTATGGGCTTTAAAATTAAGGACTTTGGCCACCACCCATCGAATTATCAAACAACCTGTTGAAAGAGCCATATTCAACGAGACCAATGTTGACATTCTAGTGCTGGAATGTAGCAAAACCCAGTATGACGCGAGATCTTTATCCTCAAATAAATATCAATACACACGGTATACCGTCTAAGATTGTGATCGGAACCAGGGGTAGTAACCAATGAAATACGAATTCCCACAGCGTCTAAGAAAATTTCATTACATGTCGAAGCAATGTGCAATTAGAACTGTAAGAAGACGACTGATTGCCGCACTGCATCAGATGTATAAAACTGTTTTGGGCCAAGCAACGATAAAACAAGTTACCACCACTGCATGAAAAAAATTGAGGTACACCGACTCTCCTATGGGGACAATCCAAGCTGTAATGCTAATATGGGTGAACTTGGGACGTAACTTCCTAACTCCTGGCTCTACCAGGAAATTTGAATTGTCATGCAGGGGTTCATAATCCAATCATAGAGTGGGAAAGAAAAACTTAGAGGTGCATGCAGATATATAGGTATCTCTTTTAGTAGGTTACTCAGAAGTTGTATCATGTAGTAGTCCCGGTAGTATAGTAAAAATCCAAAGTTTTAAAATCTGGTTTTACCACCATGACTGGGGATGGCCGGATATCACCTCGACTCGCACCCCCTCCGCCCTTACTCCTTCTTCCACTTTGCCCATCAATGCATCCTCATCCTCCCACCCAACCCTCGCTACTCTCCTTGCTTCTCCTCTGTCCAAGTCTTATTTGAATGTCCCGTGGGTGGGGACTACCGGAAGACCTCCCAGCCGGGGGGGTCAAACTCAAAAGCCTTCTTAAAACATGCTTGTCCTCCTTACTGCGCGGTCTTCCGTCGTGTGCTGCCATTTCAGTTGACCTTTGCATTTCATTCATTTTATTTGCCAGCGATAGCAAAAGCATACCATACTACACGGTAAAACAGTAAATTGCACTAGCATATTTAATTTAGATAAACCACACCCAGGAACACAGAAGCAGCATAGCTGCAAAGGAGAGACCGCAGCATTTCCACTAGAGGTACAAAACAACAAAAGGGACGACAAAAAAAGTAGCCTGGCTGGTAGGTAGACCAAAGCAGTGGCATTGACACTACAAAGTGTGCCTAACCCAAACTACTCAACAACACAGAAGAGGAAAACAGAAAGCAGTGGAAAAACTATGAACAATCCACACAAACCATTATGCTTGATTGAAAATTAAAAATATATATTGCTGTACATGAAACTAAAAAATACTGGAAAATAACCTTTCTTCTTAAATGAAACTTGAGGCTGCAAGGAAGCCATTTAGGTTAGAACAAGCTTGTCTCTTTATATTTTTTGGGGAGATTTTTCAAACTGAACTGTAACCTATTAAAAACAGTATATTTAAAACAATCAGTCCGAGCAAATTGTGACGAAATTGAGGTGTCCCTGCATGAAGGTATTCACCGATTTTAAAATTAAAAAATAATCAAAATGGTTAATTGCCCCATAAACTCCATATAGGACACTTAAAAATGCAATTGAGATGTACAGAAAACGGTTGGAAATGAACTAAGACATAAAGTGAAGGCGGGATCATAGTAAGCCCCCCCGGGGAGCGGAATACAACACGAGGCAAGCCTCTTCTGTTGTACATTTTCAATTTTCCTTAGTATGACCGGTCTGGTATGTCATCCAGGCTGGGATACACCCACTCTATAATAGGACTGCAAAGGGTATAGTATAGTTTAACCTAAAATTTTGCATCATTGCAAGCCTAATCAGACGCCTAATAAAACCAAGAAGTCGGGATGCTTTAGCAGGAACATGCACTGGACCCCTCCTTCAAATTTGATGAGATAAAATGCGCCCAGGTATGTATGACAATGCCACACACCCACTTAGACTGAGGAATTTTGTAGCAGGGCTGAGAAAAGATAGCCTTGTTCCTGCTCAGACGCATAACCTTACATTTATCAGGGTTTAGAGACATTTATTAATGTCACAACCACAAAACACCACTTTACAATCTATTTATATCTGTCTGCATGATATCGATGTCATCTTCTGAACGGATATCCTATATACAAAGTATTCATCTTGCAATATTGAGGAAGAAATGAATAGACATGGTCTGGTAATCTAGAACAAAAAATTAAAGAGAATAGGCCCCAAGACTGAGCCATGTGTAACACCCGAAAGGACACGAATCCAACTTGAGGAAACGCCCCTGAACTGAACACGTTGGAAACGATTTGTGAGAAATGAAGACATCCAATGCCAAAGTGACCCACATATACCCGTAACTATGTAATTTGTTAAGGAGGATTGAATGACTAACACTTTGTCAAAAGCTTTACTTCCAATCTAAGAAGATGACATCAATATCAGGAGGTGATCTTTCACGCAAGAATTTTGAGCCAGGGTGACAGATTGAACTTAGGAGAGTGGTACATGACCTGCCAGAACAAAGCCGTGTTGATTGATCTGATATCAGGCAAACATCGTGGAGATAGCTACCAATTTATTTGTAACCACCCTCTCTAACAGCTTTCCAAACCACTGAGCACAAGTAAATGGGTCGGTAGTTAGTGGACATTTGAAATGTTACCAAATTTGTGAATGGGAACCACATTGGCCCTCTCCAGTCATCAGGTATTTGCCCAGCACTAAGGCGATAAAATTAAAAGAATGGCAAAGGTGTGTCAATCTCGCCACTGTGAGCTTCAACATGGTCGATGTACTACCATCGGGGCCCGTAACGCTTTACCTGACTATTTTAGACGGTTAATGAGCTCATAAATCTGATTAGCACGTAATAACAGATGCTAGTTTAGGACCAATGTGGCCACTACAAATGAATGACTGTTATACTGAAGCTATTTCACTAAAATTTGAAGCAAAAAGGTGTTAAAAATACTTGATATTTTAAGAGGGATCAGTAATGAAACTATCACCATCATTGAAAATGTGGCTGGGGTTGTTTTGCCCTTAGAGGACGAACGACGGACCAACTTAGTACGTTGTTGTCATTATCAGCCACAATATCCTTTAGATAGTTGTGATAATCCCTTCTGATCTGAGACTTATGGTTTTAACATTTTTGTTATTTCTCCCCCCATTTAGCTACATTATTAGGAGAGTTACGACATGCTTTATACAAGCGACGGTTCCTCCTCCCTCGCTCCATATTGATAGTGTAAGGGTAATCCAGGCTTTTTAGGTTTCCTCTTGGCTCTTCTTTTCGGGATAATGTTTATTAATGCAAGCAAGGAATTTATCTCGAAAAATAACCCAAGCCTCATCACAGATTATCTGAGAGGATCTTCTTTCTCTTCTTCCAATCAATGGAGTTTAGGTCCTGCCTTGAGGCCAATCAGATGGCTCTCAGTACTGAAAAAAGGAGCCCGGGGGAAGAGTCGCTGTGGGAGGAGAAGCCTAAAGCAATAATACCCTCATGATCGCTACCTGCTACAAACCAAATGAGGTGAAATTTACATAATAGATTAACATTCTTTGTATACAGATGGTCAATGGTAGTGCCATCTAAGTTATCATCATAATATTTCCTAGTGACAAAATCACACTGTCAGTCCTATTCAGAGGATCAAAGTTTCGAGATTAGTTTAAAACAATCTGGTATCACCACCTTCACTGAATAGTTAGAAGGTTGAACTCTGGGGTGCAATCAATATTGACAGTCCGCCTACAAGAACATACATATCAAGAATTTAACTTGGGAAGTATCGAGTCTACACCCTCTCAAGATCAGTGAAAAATTTTCAGTTGGGTTTTTTGGTGAATACAAGTACCGTACAAAAGTTTGCCCTTTTGTGTAGAGATTTGTAACCCAAATGAGTCTAAGTTTTGGCATGTCAATTCCGTAACTTCTGATTGGATTGAGCGCCTCCTTCACAGCGATCAAAACTCCACCTCCATTAGATTACGATCCCTTCCGAAAGAGAAACATAAGTGAGGATACGCTTTTCAGCGTCTAAGATGGAATCGGCTAGAAAAGTTTCATTAACTGCAGAATATCTGGATCGTCTATACCCAATCGCATGCAGGTCTTGTAAATTTATTGCCAGGCGACGGCATTTGAAGAAAACGACGTATTGACGCTTAACTGATTTGACGTTTGGATGAGATAATAAAGACTGGATTGACAAATTCAGATGTGTAACATTTGGTTTCATCATCAAAATAGGAGTCAGAAACTGGAAGAGGCCTGGGTAGATTCCATATCAATTTGAAAGAAAATCATCTCTGGGTTTGGACATGTTGAAAGTGGTGTTGTAGTAAATGCAATGTTTTTAACATAAAATCTGCCCCGAATTTCAATGTGTATTGATGTGTTGACAATCCGATTCTGAGTTGTGTAAGCATAATGGCCCCAAGGACAGATTAGTTGCCATTAGATAAGAAAGCACAACAAATGATTAAGTGGTGGATAGCAAGTCAGTCCTTCATGGTGGGACAAGAAAGTATCATTACTGCACTCCCATAAGTTGCTAATGTGAACAAAGTATAAAGTAGTTAATCCAGTCCACTGCACATCAATGGACTATAAGTGTAATCTCTGAAGGTTGTGTGCAGTGAAGCAAGGCCTAGTGGTGGTGGTATGTTTAACACTAGGAGAGGATTGAATTCACTGCCATAAGTAGAAACCATCACTGGTAGAGAATTGGTTTACAGATGCAAGTATAACAAAATCATGCAAAAAATGAAGCAAAATATTCCTACGAACAAAGTCATACCTACCAATATTGAAGAGTGATGCATACATACTGGTGTGTCCTCCAAGTTGATTAAAATATGTTAAAAGTCCATTAAAAATGATGAGTTTTGGAGGCAGCATACATCCTTCACACCACCAACCACTCAAAAATCATTTTGACTTTGGCATTCTTTCACCCCAGCTGTGAAAGTATAATGTGCCACTTCATTGGGTTGCCCATACCAACATACACTATCGCCTTTGCCAACTGGTCCACCGCTTCTTAACCCACACATCTGCACCGAGTCCTCAGTCCGTCATCCTATCCCTCACTTTCACACCACACATCGCGAACACATCAATGTTATGTCCCAAACATCGGGGGAGATGAATTTTTGAAAGTGGTTGTACCCTCCGGTACACTACCCAAGGTTACTTCAACGAGTTCTGACTGCAAACTCTTGAGACGTCGAGAACGCCACACTTATTTGTAGGTTACTCCAGCCTGCCTGCTTGCGGTCCCGGGGGTTCTCAGTGAAAAGAGTAGTGGGCGAGTATGTTGCCCCCGATAAGGGGTCACATTGTCACCCCTTACTATAACAATGGATCGTTTTTCCCACCTTCTCCTATATAGACGGGTCATTTTTTGAAGGTCCTTCATTGCTGCTATATAAATGGGGTCCATTTTCAATTTTGGTCAACAATTTACTAGGAAATGGTTCTTTTTCAGATTGTTGGTAAATCACAATGAAAACGGGTGATTTTTTCTGATTTTGAAAAAAAAAAATTACTATGAAAATGGGGGCCGATTTGGCCAAGATTACTATGAAATTGTGCGAATCTCAAAGCCACTGTAGAAATGGGTCAAAAAATTTTGGAACCCCCCCGGATTGTTGCGGTCTTCCATCTGTGCTTGCCATTGCAGTTGACTTGGCATTCTTTTTACTACCCCAGCTGTGAAAGCAACTGTACCATTTCATTTGGTTCAAGATGGGAAATACAGCAGGCAACATTTTGATTGTAGAGGTTTAACATTAGCATCTGCCGGAAGTTGAGCTCTGATATGCGGCCGGGCATTGTCATTATTAGGCCCTGCTCAGGACCTAAAAAAAAAATATCGGCAGGCAGTCTTGCACCGTGTCTGCCAGGGAACTTCCTCAAAATAGAATCTCGTAAGAGTTTCTGATGAAATGCGGTGGCAGACGAGACCAACTTTAAACCAAATATGGCAAACTTGACACTTAAACGTTTTTTGCTTTCATAGTGACGGATAACCGCGCTGGCTTGGTTTTCCACGTGGAGCTCTTCCAGGACGCCACAATTTTTATCTGAAGTCAAATTATTTTCTTTTACTCGCAAATTTCCTCCGCAGTTTTTTTATTTTCAGCCTGTTTTGTGTTTGGGTCATTTTACCAAAATTTACGCGATTTGCTCTGTCTTTCCTAAGTAGTCAACATGCTGTAGCCACTTCAGGATTCAAACCATGGCCCTATAACACTGGTTTTCCATGTGGAGATATTCCCAGAAATGCCAGCAGATTTAGATTTTATCTTGTAGGAACCAGTCTGCATATCCGGCACGAGCATCCAAACTGAGAGGAGCATTCTTTCATCAGGTACGGCTCGGCCGGATTCACGTACTTAGCATACCATCTAGAGTGCAGAAGCAGTGGTGCTGAGTGGACACAAGCTTGTTTGGGAGATCATTTCTGAGACATTCGTTACTTTATTAAAGTCATTAGGGGATTGTTCTCCAGATACCTTTACTGTACTATCACATCTCATCAATCTTCTGGTTCTTTGAACCACCAAACCCCTTTAGTAGCTTATCACAGAATCCTTCAAAGATAGATTGGGGTTTTTCCAGCTATAGAATCTCTCTGTAGAATGCTTAAGTAAGAGTATCTGCAGCTTCCAGATAGTTTGTGTCGTCACCGTCCAAAGGCATCACTTTAGCTCTTACTATCAGTGTCTGATATTCGATTGTATCGTCCTTGCATCGCCATGTGAAAAACTTGATACAGTTGTAGTATAGTATAAACATTATTATCAGGGTAATCAATTCAGTGTACAAAAATGGTCTCCCATGAGATCCTGAACGATTACAAGTATGACATGAACATGTATTACGAATATAAAACTTAAATAAGAAGACTATGTCAATGCAATATATGAACTTTTATACATGCATATAAAAAACAGAGATACACATGTTGGAACAAACAGACAATGAAATTGGAATTTAGAGGTGACGGCATAATGATCAACTACTAATTAATGTTGCGGACTTGAACATATTTAAAGTCATTGAAGTAAAATTACTTCGAACATCAGATGAAAGTCTGTTCCACTCTGATGCCAACTCTATAATAAATGTTCCGCTTCTTGACTGCATTGTTATTCAAGGTGGCAAGACAAGGGTATTACAAGATTGACTTTATAGGCATTTTGAATGAATTGAATTAGTAAAAATAAAGATGAGAGGTAAGATGGAGCAAGATTTTGAAAAAAGGACATCAAAACAACTACCATATTGTTCCAATAAACGACCGGGGGCGGTTTTGCCCCATTTCAAAAGGGAGGGTGTTTATTAAGTCAAAAATGGGAAAAGTAAAAATCCACAAAAAATCACGCTACATACGTCTTATTTCGCTGATGCCAATAATACAAACGAACGAGAAGGGGACGCTTGTTTTTGCAACTCCCGAGGTCAAAGTCATACTAATTAAACTATTACAACTGTGCACAACACGAAATGATACGGTTACGACAGTCCCGGCTATTGAATCATGTGCTGATTTAGGTAAGCTTAACTCATTTCATTGAATTGTTTTTTCAAAAAATCGTAGGGGGAAAGTTATTAGAGCAGGGGCGTTTATTGGAAACAATACAATGGATTTATACAGCAGAGTTGTTTCTCCACTTTCATCAATCCTCTCCCAGCAAAGAGAGTTCATCATATCGAAAATGATGTTCTGATATCCACAGACAGAAGGACAGTTGTTTTGAAGAATTTGGAGAGAATTACGTGGTCAGAGATGCAAGTTTGACCAAACGAGAACTGCCAATAATCAAAGTGTTCTGGAAAAAAACGAGAGCATTTGCAAGTAATTTTAAAGTGGCTGGAGGAGATTTAGTTAAGTAACTCTACGAATAACACCAGTACGTTTAGAAATAATAGAAGAAATATAATCAACATGATCGCTCCAGGTTACTGAAATGCTTTAGGATGACATGATTTTGACTACGATAGGATTGTTTGGACTCATTTGATGTATACATTTTTATTAATGATTCAGAATATGGACAACCTAATTGAAACGATAGTCACCGCACAGGCTTAAAGTGAGAACATTCACTTATGTGGGTTCATACTTCGATCTGGTAGAAGTCAGTGACCATGTCTCTTGAAGTGTGCACTGGATGCATGAACATAGACATGTGCGTGAGTTTTTTTTTCTTTCCGCAAGCCAGACGCTTACAATGAAATATGAACCACTGTAAGAGATTCAAGAGGTGTCTGGAATTAATCTTGAGATGGAATTATTTTTATAATATATCACAAAATCACTTTTAACTTGACACTGTTTTTTTTTATTCTAGGCTGGAAGCATGGCAGCAATTATGCCACAGGACAGGCAAGGAAGGTTCTCAGCGTCGTGTACAAGATGTGATCTGACTAAGATCCCAATAGAGCTGCCTCCAGGACCAGGGCTTGATTGCAGGTATGACTGGAAGAGATCAGGGATGTTAGTGCTGGCGGCAGCTGTTGTTCTTTGTGGGTAAGTTGATAGACATTAAAAGCATGGTAGGACAAAACAAGGTTACATCTAATTAAACAGTAACAATGTGAGAGGATGAAATGAAAAGTGGACATTATATGTGCTTTATAAGGAACAAGTGGGCCTGTACTGCCACGTTCCATTTTAAAGGTGAGTGTTCCGATCGTCTTGAATTATGGTTAACCATCAAATCAGCACAGACTTGAATAGGGCTTTGCACTGTGCATGATTGTTCTACATCAAACCGCAAGTGTATTTCCAACAATGTTCCAACAGTACTTGATGGGGGGCATATGTGCAGGTGCCAGGCTCTTATCTCAAGTAAAGGAACACAATATACATAAATCGAACAAGCACCCCCCCGGGAATACTTAAAGGTGCTGAGAGATTTCTCGAAGGATGGCACCCTCAATTTTTTTGTCACCTGAAAGGAATTGCAGGAAACACCTACCAGTACCCAATTGTCTGTCTGGCCGTCTGTCCGTCGTCCATATGTCAAGGTTAAAGTTGGAAAAAGTTCATCCTCCCCAAACGCTTGGGCCAATGAAGCCAAACTTGTCAGAGGCAAAATATATCACCAATGGCTTCTGTTTCGGTACTTGCGTGCGGCATTGTAAATATAGCACAGGGAATAAGATGCAGCTTCCATGATTGTTGTACAGTCGTGACATTGGTCGGAATAATCTGGATTTTTTCAAGGAATACTCCAATGACCATGAAAAAACCATTGTATGTTTATATTAGGGGAATTTCATTATATATTGTGCCGATAGATTTATGCCAATTAGTAATTCCTTAGATTTGGGAATCTATTTTCCATATGATAAAGATGAGATGGTCAAATTAAATTACCTTGATAAATTTAATGACCTGAGGAGTACATTGGGTATGTGGGCGACAAAGAGATTTTTTAACAGTAATGGGTAAAATGACTATTTGTAAGATTTTGGGTTTGTCAAAGTTCATGTATGTGTCTTCAATGATAGGCATGCCTTCCTCGGTTGTTAATGAAATGACTAGGATTATTTTCCAATCAATTTATTGGCAAAGGTCCGGATAAAATTAAGAGAAAGTGTGAGTGCTCACCTACGCTGAAGGTTTGGTTTGAAAATGATGGACCTGAAAGAGAGACTGAGGACACAGCAGGTTATTTGGTTGAAACGTCTAATTGGCCCTTATGAGGCATGGATGGTGGAAGAACATTTGTTGAATACTTAAAAACTTTGGGTGGGTAAATATATTGAAGAGTAATTATGATGTGAGTAAATAGTAAATTACCATGTTATTATCCCCCCTTTATTGAAATATTTTGGAATTATGGGCTGACTTAGTACGTAAGGAGCCGTATCTATAAATGAGGGGTCCTTGCCCAGGGTTGTAGGGAATAATAAAATATTTGGGTGGTCATAAGTCGGTGTATTATGCTAAGTTGAGGAAGCAGTTTCCACACCATCTATGATTTTATCGAGAATAATGGCAAATTTAAGGAAATTACAAGCATGATGGTGTTGCCGGATTGATTTTATTAGATGGTATGGCATTATTAGTGCAATTCCAAAAGATGTTGGTTTTGATTAAAAGATATTGAGGGCCATAGTTATAATAATTTACAATCGAGAATAGCACGATGGGCTGTAATTTACTAAAGGAGTTTGTCAATTGGATCAAGTTGTACCCGTAAATTATATTTTGCATTGAAATAAAGTCTAGATGGAAACGGTCAGGTCAGTATGTTACTTTAAAAGAGCATATGAGCTGAATGATTCTGATTGTTAAAAGGTTTTATATGCCCTTTTATCAGCAATCATCCATAAGTACAGAGTGTAGATGGTTCAGTATAAAGTTATCATGGGATTTAACACTTAATAATTGGCTATATAAGGCTGCGATGGTGGACTCGCGTATGTCAAGTGTAAAGTAGACTTGAGCAAGTCGTTGGGGCGCTTGTGTTCGTAATTATACGTAATCCGGCAATGCATTCTTGTATTAATTAAAAACAAACCACAGAATCAGAATATTTGCTGCAGGTTGCAGCAAACACCCTAAGCCAGATACTTGTAATGCCACAAGTAAGTTACACAAAGGTGACCATGGCCCTAAAATAAGTACATTACTCTCTCAGTACTGTCTTCCACCACATGACCAATAGACGAAAGAAAATGAAGCCCCAACGTTCCATGGAACAAAAGCTATTAGGGAACAAGAAGTGTGAAACCAGCTAACTTTATAAATGGTGACTGGAGGAGAGCCAATTAAAGTTATTACTGAAGTACCCAAGTGGGCTATTAGGACTTAAGTAGTGGCCAATTTGATTGGGCTATTAAACGTTTGCCTACACAAGTGACCACTGACTAATATACTAGGTATAAGCCTACCCATTTTAAAACTAATCATGGTATTTAGATGTAGTCTCAGCATAGTATGTCTATGTGACTCCAGCGCCCACCAGCTTTGGACAAGGCTAGTTGTAAAGGCATGTTGAACAAGTCCATCAGTTTTTTAGCGAAACATGTGAAGTGTGATAAGTGTTGGAGTGAGGTCCGTCAGTATTTCAGGTTTATTCCCATTTGAAGAATTCAATAAAATATATGGTTTTTTGGATAGTAACATCAAAAATGGTCAGTTAGAGAATCATATTTTGATTTGGCACGGAATATTTATGATTGTAGATTTGAAAATTTCCCAACTATCAGTCATAACCTTC